>OZ023211.1:16620693-16870796 GCA_963995525.1 Escarpia spicata | reverse complement strand
TCTCTCTCTCTCTCTCTCTCTCCTCTCTCTCTTCCTCTCTCTCTCTTCTCTCTCCTTCTCTCTCTCTCTCTCTTCTCTCTCTCTCCTCCTCTCTCTCCTCCTCTCTCTCTCTCTCTCTCTCTTCTTCTCTCTCTCTCTCTTACTCTCTATGTGTCTCTCTTCTCTCTCAGTTCTCTCTCTCTCTCTCTCTCTCTCTCTCTCTCTCTCTCTCTCTCTCTCTCTCTCTCTCTCGTTCTTTCTCTTATCTCTTTCTATCCCTCTTTCCCTCCCTCCCTCCCTCCCTCCCTCCCTCCCTCCCTCCCTCCCTCCCTCCCTCCCTCCCTCCCTCTGATATTGTGTGGTTGATTGGGCATGTTGATCTATCTCTCTCCCCCCTCTCTAGGCCCACACTGCATGCGGTTGAAGGCACATGTTGATCTATCCGGCTCTCACACCTCGCCACTCATGAATGGTGTATGCACAAAGTCTACAAGTCTTTCCATTGCTACACTTTCTTAGTATTCTCAATGACTTTACCAGAAATCAGCCTACTTACTTGCTAGAAATGTTGTTGGACTGAAGAAATATGGCGAATGCTTTTATGAAACTCGCCCAAATATCAGTAGCCATCAAACAGTGTGTACTCT
The DNA here is from genome assembly GCA_963995525.1 of Escarpia spicata. Taxonomy (NCBI): domain Eukaryota; kingdom Metazoa; phylum Annelida; class Polychaeta; order Sabellida; family Siboglinidae; genus Escarpia; species Escarpia spicata. The sequence continues at coordinate 16,870,170 of OZ023211.1, read as the reverse complement.
CTACTTGTTGAAGTACTTGTATTTCAGTATTTCACTGGAAATTAAAACATGTTGTTGTACCATTAACTGAGTTCTGCTTTAACATTATTGGATATAATGTACACATAACATGTATATAAAAATTAAATAAAAAAAATTAAACATAGGTTGGCTTAATGACATTGTAGTGTATACATACATTAATATGGACACAAATGTCCTACATTTTAAGCAATGTACATAAAAATAAATTATTTGTTAATTCCTTCCTGACAAACTGTTATCATTACATATATAATCATTTTTTTTTAATAATAAAATATAGTGAATTTGTTAGTAATGGCTTATCGGGTTCTGATATTGACCAACCCTTTTGTATTGATACGCCTCTGAGCTTGGTTTCCGAGGATTTAGGTTAAAAAAATTTACCTTATTACTACTATTATTAATTGCTTGTATGATTGAGTCTGTTTGTTGGATGATGGCCAGCTGACTGACAGACTGATACATTTCGTGCTACACTTAATGCTGGGATCATCAGGCACCCATAGTCAGAGCCACAACAAACCAGAATCATTTAACATGGCAGCTTGATGTTTCCAGAATATTTTGTTATTTTCATTGCGTTTAAATATGTGGACAGCAGGTTGCACATGTAGTTAACTGATTTAAAGACCCATAACTGAATCTATTGTTGTCATCCACTGCAACGTTTCTGCATGAGAATCTATACATTGTTTGTACAAGCCTCAATGTGAATCCCAAATATTAAATCAATAGTATACATTTAGCATCATTTTTGACAATTCTGCTTTTAAGTTTTTAAATATATAACAACTAGTAATGATATAAAAGGTGAACCAACAGGAAGACAAAAAAGAGGAAGACGACACAGAAGATGGATGAGATCAGGGACACAACAAAGTTGAAAATGAACAAGTTGAGAGAAGCAACAAGAGAAAAGATTGGTTGGAGACAGCTCATCACAGATGTCACCAGAAATCACAGACTTAATGGGACATCACAACATAAATCTCCTTGACCAAAGGCATCAAATACACATCCTTGACCAAATATATAAGATACTTCTCCTTGACTAAAAGTATAAGATACATCTCCTTGACCAATGGTTTAAAATACATATCCTTGACCAAAAGTGTAAGATACATCTCTTTGACCAAAAGTGTAAGATATATCTCTTTGACCGAAAGTGTAAGATACATATCCTTGACCAAAGATATAAGACACATCTACTTGACCAAAGGTGTAAGATACATCTTTTTGACCAAAGATATAAGATACATCTCCTTGACCAAAGGAGTAAGATACATTTCCTTGACCAAAGACACAAAATACATATTGTTGATCATTTGTATAAGATACATCTACTTTACCAAAAGATCAGATATATCTCCTTGTCCAAAACATAAGATACATTTCTTTGACCACTGACATAAGGTATAATATATATCTTCCTAACCAAATATATTAGATATACCCATTGACCAAAGGTATACGATTTATCTTCTTAACCAAATATATTAGATACAGCCATTGACGAAAGGAATAAAATATATCCTTAACCAATGGTATCCGCAGTGTTTGCGCCAGCTTTAAGACAACAGATAGTGGCATTATGTCCAACCTCCTGCAAAGATTTACCTGTTGGTTTAATCTGTTGTATGATAAGATAAGACAGCTGATCCTATGACTACTGCTGACTATATTTAGACATGTAATCAATCCCCTACAGACACATACATAGAGATTTACAATGAACAGGCAGATCTTTTAATTACAGGTGTGCCTTACTAGCCCAGGTGTGCTGGTGGTTGAGTTACCCTCATTGCTTTTAATAATGCTGGCGGTGCCGTCAACAGAGCTGTCTGCCACCGCACGTTGCGTGATGCCCTCAATAGACTGCATTGTTGATTTATCGTGTGAGATCAGACCGACTTGAACACGGCTCATATAGCGTTCCACAGCTCTCTACCCATGCATTCACACACGCATAGCAATGTCACATTTAAACGTGCCGTATTGACACTGGTAACTGGAACTTCTAATCTAACACAAACTCTTGTAATTGCATCGTGTCGTTTGTATATTCTACCTGCGCAGCTATAGTTTGAAAGCTCTTTGACAAGCCGGAGACAGAGAGAGCCTTTCACACGGAGCCGAGTGTTTGGACTCTCTCCCGGATACAGTGCGTCCTCTACATGTGTCATTGAGGTCGAATAAGGATGACACCTGCGGTAGCGGTGCGTCACCAGCGCCGTGTAAGCCATGTTGACAGCTCCGGCCAGCCCCCATGCAGGGGACATTTGTCATGACAGAGGCCGGGCCGCCTCGCGCATTGTTCTATTCAATGGCAGCCCTCCGCTTTCAAAGCAGCCTAAACCACCATTGAATTCACTGCACTTTCCATTTAAATGACTTCGTAGCTATCAGTGAAAGAAATTCAATACGAGTGGTTCACTCGGGTCTTCCTTTTCGGCGGTCTTTCTGTTGGTCATTGTATCCCACTCACCATGCATCATACTGCCTTAGAGCTGTCCACGCATTATGTCATATTCACCGTGCACAAGATTGTTTTAGGACGGTCCACACATTATGTCATATTCACCATGCATCAGACTGTCTTAGGATGGTCCACGCATTATGTCATATTCACCATGCATCAAACTGTCTTAGGATGGTCCACGCAGCATCAAACTGTCTTAGGATGGTCCACGCATTATGTCATATTCACCGTGCACCATTCACTGTGACACATTCATTTATGCATCAAAGTGTCCCAAGACTGTCCATATTCAGTATTATTTCTTCTCTCACCAAACCCGTCGTGGAAGAAGCTCATCACGAGATTTATCATTTCAGACAAAACAACATACAATGAATGTTTTGCTCCAGCTATTTCTGAAAATGAGAGGTGATATTTGCTACGAGCCGAGCACACAGTGATCATTACAGTTTTTATCTGCGGCATTCAGTGTCATATAACCATTCATCAATACAGTTTAATTTTATCTTGGACTTGATGCTTGATTTGTAGACGCAGATTTTGTTTTGATTTAAACCTATATTTGTCGGTAAATTGGAGACAAGTGGACAGACAACTTGTGCAACAGTAAAAGTGTTGTCTGCGGCGGCAACTTGGACTGTGGACATTGCTCCCGTCACACTTAGGCTCAGATGTCACCTAACCACAAACATACACACACACATAATGTAGGGGGACACACACACACACACACACACACACACACACACACACACACACACACACACACACACACACACACACACACACACACACACACACACACACACACACACACACACACACACACACACACACACACACACACACACACACACACACACACACACACACACACACACACACACACACATACAGACACACACAGACACACACACACACACGCACGCACGCACCACACACATACATACACACACACACACACACACACGCACCACACACACAAACACACAAACACACGCACCACACACACACACACACATACACACACACATACAGACACACACACGCATGCACCACACACACACACACACATACACATACACACAAACGCACCACACACACACACACACACACACAAACACACACACAAACACACGCACCACACACACACACACAAACACACATACATACACACACATACACACACAAACACACACAGACACACACACGCACGCACGCACCACACACACACATACGCACACACGCACCACACACACAAACACACACACAAACACACGCACCACACACACACACACCACACACACGCACACACACGCACACACACGCACACGCACACACACGCGCGCGCACACCGTTCATTCTTACGCACATTAGTGGATATGTTAAAAGCAGTAATGTGTTAGGATACGTCAAGATTATTCCTCTATTTACTTAACCATTGTGCTATCATTTTTGTGCTGCAGTTTAACCCTTGCAATATTATGGAAATGCTGCAGTTTAACTCTTGCACTGCCACTGACCAGTGACAATGGTGCTGGTTATCACACTTCATGACTCCACCAGAACCCACATTTTTTTTACATATTTTGGATGCCACATTTTGTGATAAAATAATGTCAGTTGATACATGTTATTATATCGTCGTGTGTCGCCTTTGACGACAGAGTACATGTCAGTTAACACACTTCATTACCTCATCACATGTCACCATTGATGACAGAATATATGTCAATTGAAACACTTCATGAACCACCAGTTGACACTTTTGATGACAGAATATATTCACACAACAAGAGCAATTCTTACACAGCTGTATGCATTGCCTTTCATCACTGTCTCACTAACATGTGAACAGAAGATTGCAATGTTTCTACAAAAAGAGAAGTTAAACACAGGAACTTGACGTGCGGAGATATGCTATTGTAGTGGCCATGATAGATTGCGGGCGGCTATCGGGCCATCTACCGCAGTGTTTGGCCGTTACAACAGCACAATATGACCGGCTCAAGAAATGTTCACCTGTACAGATAATGGCCCGAATGGAAAACCAACATAAAAGTGTTTAAATTTATCACAGCCTATGAAGATAACATTGAATAAACGGATAGATTTTTTAATAATGTAGACGGATTGACTGGCTTCCATTGACGTTCTGGTGATCAAGCGTTTGTAAAAGTTTTACAAACCTCATGTAAAAAGCGGCAACTACTGTTGTTATTTTTTTTTAAAGTAATGAACCTAACTAAAATAAATAAATGCATGTACCTCGGTAATGATATGATAATTGACCACACAATGCGATAAATGGATTGCTAGAAGTATTGTATGATTTAACTGTCAAATCAGGATTTTTCTATTACACAGTTATAATTTGTACTGGTGTGTTATAAAAAGAATGAAGCAATGACTTGTTTCCTCTGTCCTGTTATATTCCCTACTACTACTTACACACTGCCCACTTACACAACTAGCATTACACACTGACCACATACACACTTACCATTACACATTGACAACTTACACACCAACCATTACACACTGACCACATACACACCGACCACGCACACACACACACACACACACACACACACACACACACACACACACACACACACACACACACACACACACACACACACACACACACACACACACACACACACACACACACACACACACACACACACACACACACACACACACACACACACACACACACACACACACACACACACACACGTACACACACACACACACACACACACACACACACACACACACACACACACACACACACACACACACACACACACACACACACACAACTTACCATTACACACCGACCTGTTACACACATTCACTAGTTACACCCAGGTCAAGTATATGTCTGCCTATGTTGCTTAGTTCATTTAAATGAACAAATAATAAGGAAGTTGTTGCCTGAGTACCTGAGTGGGTGTGTCAACATCGATACTACACGTCGAGTGTGTTTCAACTGTCAATATGTAATTACCACATAATCTTGTCTTACGTGACATCATCTGATGAGAGCTGTCATTTCAACCTACAGAGCCTCCTGACCGTGAAGCAACTTGAAAACAACATTAACAACTTGAGTCACCATCAACAGGTCTACCCAAATGTCCGGTACATATCAATAAACGGTGACAGGACGTTACAGTTAATGTGATGGTTCATCAATGTAAGATATGATTCTAGTCTGGCAAGAAAACAATTCAGACAACAGTTCCACTCCATTCTTCTGTTTCATTTGAGTTCTACCCCATTCTTCTGTTTCATAGCTGTCTGCCCCAAAATCAGTTAACTGCAACAGATCACGAATATTATTTTCGTCATTCAAAACATTGTTTAAAATCATATACACAATTCAACGTCATGTGCAAAGTTGTATTAAAAACTGTACTGTTTGATTTTTGTCTTGCAACCAATCTGCGGCAATGTTTTGTCAATTCCTACATCTTTATGTCGTGATCCAATAAACTAGTGATCTAGATCCAGTTACCAGACGTTAAGTGTCAAAGTTGGCAAGTTTGGTGTCACTTTCACTCACAGAGATCAATCACATGATTTCATTACGAGGCAGAATACCCACTGACGTTTGGGCATGTTGTTAGTGAACATAGATTATTTTGGGGGAATATTATAAACAATTATTATATCAATGTTAAAAGGAATAATTAAGCAAAACATTGGCGATTCAACGAAACATAATTTTTTCATAAATAATGAATCTGCGAATTGTGTCTTCTAAAAACATCCACATATCAACCTGGTTACATCCGCTACTACGTACACTTAATGAGAGGGAGAACAACGCACGAATAGTGCACCTTTCTCGTGTGTCACTGATACAGTCATAAACAGTCATTATGACTTGGCTTACCGAGTAATAACACCTAAGTAGAAATGCGAAACTTGCGATGTTATGAACCGCCAAATGTTTACGTACACGTAAGCCTCTTGTGGTTTTTATTTCAGTTTCAACTCTGTTTTCTTCTACAACCTACCACTAAAGTTGTCAAAAATAGGGGTCTAACTGCGAGTTAGTTTGTCAACTCGTGTAGCCCCCCATGATGCCCCGTGATGTCACACACATTGCATGATAAGTGGTGATTGATTCACTATCTCCAATGATAGTACCAGCGATTAAATAATAAAAAGTGATTAACATTATGTTTAATCTTTCTTATATAGTTGTGTTTCTGAAAACAGAATTCTGAATCAAATAAAATATTCCTCACCAAAATGACAGACTTTATTTGAATAGTCCCCGTTGAACACAATTATAATTAAGGATTGTGTATAATTAATAATATTGTTTTGACCAGTTCATGCTGATCTTATCTCATTATAAAATTATATATATATATATACATACATATACATATATATATATATATATGTATATATGTGTGTGTGTGTGTGTGTGTGTGTGTGTGTGTGTGTGTGTGTGTGTGTGTGTGTGTGTGTGTGTGTGTGTGTGTGTGTGTGTGTGTGTGTGTGTGTGTGTGTGTGTGTGTGTGTGTGTGTGTGTGTGTGTGTGTGTGTGTGTGTGTGTGTGTGTGTGTGTGTGTGTGTGTGTGTGTGTGTGTGTGTGTGTGTGTGTGTGTGTGTGTGTGTGTGTGTGTGTGTGTGTGTGTGTGTGTGTGTGTGTGTGTGTGTGTGTGTGTGTGTGTGTGTGTGTGTGTGTGTGTGCGTGCGTGTGTAGCAGATATATGTAACAAATTAACAATATGATACAAATATTCACTAGAATTCATATACAGATATATGTAATTACCATAACTAATTAGACAACTTGTGAAAGAAAGCACTGCTCGCATGCGTGGTGCTGTAGATGGTCAAGTGGCCGAGTGTAGCGACCAGTGGCGCGGTGCCTCGCAGTGCCAGCCTGTGACCTGTCATTCAGTCACTGATGACTCGCACGCCGCCATGACAAGTGTGGGTACAGAAGTCCACATGACGCGCTCGCCCAGACTGGTAAACAACCGTCGGCCCATCAGTGACAAACATAAACACCAGGAGCCATTCAATCTCACACAATCAAACACAGACGCTCTTATTTATACTTGCGTTTTCTTTGCACAATTTATGGGACGTTTATTTTACTTTATGTTGCTAGTTGTGCACTGTCCTTTAATGACCATTTGAAAGGCTACAAAGGCGCGCTGCGGAGGACCAGTTGTCCCGTGGAAGAGGGCTAGGTGGCGGTGAGACGGGGTGGCAGGGGTAACAATGACAGCACGGTAATTAGAGGCCAGCTTTGACAAAACTTGGCGTCAACAGACGACTTTTAATTGGGAAGGAAGCGTCGTTGATTTTCCAGTATGAATGTGAAAATGGCAGTTAGACTTCCCAGTGAAAGTGAAGTAATATCAACGTAGGCCTAATTAGTTGATGCGGTTGTTAATAACTGTCATCTTTATTCGTCAGAGATAAAGCAGTTGTAATAATAATACATTTTGAATAAACACGTATTGCTTTATTCACATAATTAATTAAATCAGTCACATAATCAGTCACATATGTATTCGTTTATAATGAGTTGTAGTGCTCTGTTCAGATGGCGTGACTACCCATAAAAGAACGGGTGGAACAAATGACCCTCGGCGTGTCATCACTTATATGTCACGGTGTCTGATATCCCCACTACACTGAATCGTGTGTACCCGTGCATGGTGTCTGCTGGATTCAGTCTTGTGCGATAGTGGTTGGACAGAGTCGAGTGTGATAGTGTCCTCAATGGACTGAGTCATGTGAGATAGTGTATAGTGTCATCACTGGACTGAGTCATGTGAGATAGTGTATAGTATTCTCATTGGACTGAGTCAAGTGTGATGGTGTTTGGTGTCATCATTGGACTTAGTCATGTGCGATAGTGTATGGTGTCCTCACTGGGCTGAATCAAATGTGATAGTGTATGGTGTCCTCACTGGACTGAGTCAAGTGTGATAGTGTATGGTGTCCTCGTTGGACTGAGTCAAGTGTGATAGTGTATGGTGTCGTCACTGGACTGAGTCAAGTGTGATAGTGTATGGTGTCCTCGTTGGACTGAGTCAAGTGTGATAGTGTATGGTGTCGTCACTGGACTGAGTCAAGTGTGATAGTGTATGGTGTCATCACTAGACTGAGTCAAGTGTGATAGTGTATGGTGTCCTCACTGGGCTGAGTCAAGTGTGATAGTGTATGGTGTCGTCACTAGATTGAGTCAAGTATGATAGTGTATGGTGTCCTCACTGGGCTGAGTCAAGTGTGATAGTGTATGGTGTCCTTACTGGACTGAGTCAAGTGTGATAGTGTATGATGTCCTCACTGGACTGAGTCAAGTGTGATAGTGTATGGTGTCCTTACTGGACTGAGTCAAGTGTGATAGTGTATGATGTCCTCACTGGGCTGAGTCAAGTGTGATAGTGTATGGTGTCCTTACTGGACTGAGTCAAGTGTGATAGTGTATGGTGTCGTCACTGGACTGAGTCAAGTGTGATAGTGTATGGTGTCATCACTAGACTGAGTCAAGTGTGATAGTGTATGGTGTCCTCACTGGGCTGAGTCAAGTGTGATAGTGTATGGTGTCCTCACTGGACTGAGTCAAGTGTGATAGTGTATGATGTCCTCACTGGACTGAGTCAAGTGTGATAGTGTATGATGTCCTCACTGGGCTGAGTCAAGTGTGATAGTGTATGGTGTCCTCACTGGACTGAGTCAAGTGTGATAGTGTATGGTGTCCTCACTGGGCTGAGTCAAGTGTGATAGTGTATGGTGTCCTCACTGGGCTGAGTCAAGTGTGATAGTGTATGGTGTCCTCACTGGACTGAGTCAAGTGTGATAGTGTATGGTGTCCTCACTGGACTGAGTCAAGTGTGATAGTGTATGATGTCCTCACTGGACTGAGTCAAGTGTGATAGTGTATGATGTCCTCACTGGGCTGAGTCAAGTGTGATAGTGTATGATGTCCTCACTGGGCTGAGTCAAGTGTGATAGTGTATGGTGTCCTCACTGGACTGAGTCAAGTGTGATAGTGTATGATGTCCTCACTGGACTGAGTCAAGTGTGATAGTGTATGGTGTCCTTACTGGACTGAGTCGGTGCTGTTTTGAGTAGTTAGTACATGGTGATCTTCCTAGATAAGTCCGTCTTCTCTGCCCCTCTTTCTTCCCCTACCTCCCTCTTTCTCTCCCTTCCCCCTTCCCTCCCTCGCGCACACACACGCGAATGTATTGTATCACATGATGATATACATAATTGTGTATAATGTATGATTTGGCATTACCACAGGAATACTGTACGATAATCGCAACATGATAAGTCTTAAAATTGTTTACTAATTGGAAATATCAGACGCGAAACCGGATTTTTGTGTCGCATAACTTATAATGTACAAGAGATTCGTGGAACATGAACTATTATATTGAATAGTTGATAATCCGCCGTCCTCGATGTGGCACAACACAGCATTGACTTATAGGTAGCACCGGATTAACAGGGGATTAACACAGTACGCTATTGGATGTTAGTTCGGAGCACACATCAACCACCTGAATCGTTTATCGACGGGGGAGCGAGTTGACAGTAATAATTATGATATGGGTCCGAAATTAGGAATATTTTATATGTGGACTTTGACAACATTATCAGCATTTCGCAGTTACAAACATTCAGGAATTTATACTTCAGGCTGTGGTGTATAGAGTTTAGCCCTGGCAGCAGTAAACAACACAAATACGGAACTGGCACAACAAACGGCGTTGTCGTTTTCACGGAATCGGCCAACACGTCACATATTCGGTTTCCATTCCATACCAACAAGTGACTAGGTTGTGTTGGCGATACGTCTTTCCTTCACACACGCGGCACTGCCCGTATACCAACAGTCGAGGTGTCGAAAACCACCCCGTGAATGTATGGGCCTTGTACGTATAGTCGCCGTATACGTGCTGTGTAGGCCTATGTACGTATGTGCGGCACAGAAAACCAGGCGACTATAAGCGCTGCCCATCCTCGGGTGTCCTAACGTATAAGGTCATTATTGACTTGACGTTGTCCACCCTCGGGAGTCATTGGTGACTTGGCACTGCCCGCCAGAAAACTGGTCTGGCCTTAATTAATAATGATAAAACGTGTTTGAAGGGAGGTAATATGTTCTTTTTTATTATACAATCATGTTATACAGATACATCAGTTATAACATGTTGCCCGCCCACGTGTGTATTCATGACAGTATTTCGGGAAGAAACAGGTTGTTTATATGACAGCTCAACGCTTCCCCGAACGTGGTCTCAGGTCGGATTACCAACGAGACCGTTATATGTGTGTGCATCTCGTAATACGTCACCACGCACCGGAATTATCTGAGCTCGTAATTCGGAGATTTGAGTGACAACTCAACGATTGTTGTAAACACTGAACTGTTGAATGGAAAAGTAGTTTCTGCCTCGTTAAAACATATGTAAGTATGTTAGAATACGAACAGTGTATGCTTTATACCGTGCTTTTACAAAACAAATACGAACGGACTACCTCCAATTAAAATCATACGAAATTCTACTCATAAATAAAAGTTAGATTCGCCATGATGTGCAATCACACACAACAATACACTAGTTAGTTTCGAGTTGACTTTAAGTTAGATACTAAGTGATGCAATGGCGTCTATTTACCAGTGTTACTAGTTCAAGTAGGCGTATGTCACGTGCATGTTGCATATATAAATATACGAAAGACTTTGCCTGTGTCGGCGGCTGTCGGCTCGGCATATGAAACTGATACTATCATACGTTACAAACGTTATATTACTGTGTTGGTCCACTCTCTAACACACGCTGCCAGACTCACTGGGCATGCGCAACACGCGCGTCTCCGCATCACCAGTGTGAATCGTGACTTTTGTAACATTTCGTATAATAATAATTATAATAGAGTTATAATAATGATGAATTCAAATATATATATTTTTCAAAATGTATAGTGTGAAGATTTATAGTTATTAAAATGTATGTTGTGATTATCTATAGCTGTCAAAATGTATGTTGTGAGGACCTGTTGTTGTCAAAATGTGTGTTGTACGGATGTACAGTTGTCAATATGTACGTTGTGAGGATCTACAGCTATAAACATGTACATTATGATGATCTGTAGTGGTTAATATGTACGTTGTGGGGACCTACAGTTGTAAACATGTACGTTGTGAGGATCTACAGTTGTAAAATGTACTTTCGAAGGATATATAGGCCTAGTTGTCAATAAATATACGTTGTGGGGATCTATTATTATCAAAATGTACGTTGTGAGCTATATTTGTCGAAATGTATTAAATGTATGTTCTGAGGATCTACTGTTCTCAACATGTATGCTGTGATGATCTAGAGTTGTTAAAATGTATGTAGTGAGGATCTAGATAGTTGTCAAAATGTATGTTTTAGAACTAACACGTGTAGACCCTATGCCGTTGATGATCTGGTTTAGGTAAACAGAACGATTGTTATTGAGTGTCTTGTTAAAACGATGTAGGCCAAGCTACGTTGCTTAGGATCAGGTAAAACAGCACATGTGACTGAACATCTCATTAGCACAGTGTACAGTGTACAGTGTACAGTGTACATGATCTTGTACGACAGTATAAGTCGAACCTTTTCTTGGGGAAATATGTAAATGTCTTATGACGTACGTTGTTGCGCACCTGTCTAGGCTACGGCATCACACAATGGAGGAGGTCCACTGATGCGTGTTTGTGAAGACGTACGGTCGACGAAACCAACAAGTATTTAAAGGTTCGAGCTTGCATGCGGCGGGTAAACAAGGCGTGTTGGCTTGACCTTTACTAGATTTGAATAACAACCCCAGTGACATGAATGCTTTAAATAAAAGTGGTCTGCGTGTCGAAATGCTGTTGACTGGTGTGATGGAGACAGATACGTATCACTGATGAATGGACGGAGTGACAGTAACGACAGTGGGCAGCGAAGCAGATTCACGATTCTATACGGCTGACAAACAGCCAGAGGAAATAAATAAATAAATGGCGACGCTACTACTTGTGTGGCGCGTTGGTTTTCTAAAGGCCATCGAGACGCGCTCGCTGTCACGCTCTAGTTCACACGTGATTCATATTCAGCCTTCTTTGTTGCCGTGCTGGCTTCAAGTTGCACAGGTAACAGTAACTTTACTCTTTTGGGCACTTTTCAGCAAATGATAGCATCAGGCTGCTGGCGTCAACAGAATAGGCCACTTGTTCTGAATCACGATAGAAACCACTGCGCCATCTCACACGCGGGCCGCCAGCCGGCCGACGCACGCACACACACACACACACACACACACACACACACACACACACACACACACACACACACACACACACACACACACACACACACACACACACACACACACACACACACACACACACACACACACACACACACACACACACACACACTTTCGTTTCACGCCCTCTTGTCCGTGTCTGACAACTCAACACAGTGAGGGTAAACGACACTGTGACAATGAGGGTAAACGACAGAGTGTCAGTGAGGGTACACGACACTGTGACAGTGAGGGTACAGGGCACATAAAATATTCACCTGAGTTGTACAACTGAGTATTTGCGAGCTGTGATTCTTATTTGGTGGGTTTGTTTCTTACACACAGTCTGTCTCAACAACTGACAAGATATGACACATATATGTATAAGCGTGTTTGTGTGCTTGTGTGGTGCGCGTGTGAGGTGTGTGTGTCTCTCTGTGCGTACGTGCATGTGTGCGTGCCTGTATGCGTGTCTGTCTGGTTGTGTATGCGTGTCTGTTTGTGTGTTTGTGTGTGTGTGTGTGTGTGTGTGTGTGTGTGTGTGTGTGTGTGTGTGTGTGTGTGTGTGTGTGTGTGTGTGTGTGTGTGTGTGTGTGTGTGTGTGTGTGTGTGTGTGTGCCTACGTGTGCGCGTGCGTGCGTGTGTGCGTATGTATAACTTTATCATCCTGTCTACGTTGTCTACACAGTCACCTAGACCAAACTGCCCTGTATGCATGTTGTATGCAGTCATTATTTCCCCCACCCTGTTCTTGCATATATCATTTGTAGACGGTCCCTTACACAAGTCTTCTATTCTATTACCGAATCTATGCATATTAAGGGGTTGTCTCACGAATTGGCAGGCCAACGTGTAGCGGTTTAAAAAAATTATTTTCGCCGTCATATATAGCGACAACCAAACCAGCACTCACCTATAAATTAGATATAACATGCCACAGGCTTGTTGGAGACTGCGAACTTACGTAACCTGCTCTAACAAGACTGCTATTTAAAGCAACAGGGCCTACGGGGCAGGCTGACAAGGAAAACTATATAGCAATGTTATCAAATATTGAAACTGCAGTCGGCATTTATACAATCAATGGATAATAATTTAGTTCCTTCTTTATTGTGCTCGGCAACAACATATACATTCTCACACGTAATCTACTTTTCTTTAGTGATTCCACTATGTGTAACCACTGGTTCAACCTTCATTAATGTTGAAAAGTACATGTCAATCAGGGATCATCTCAGAACGTCGATGTAGAATACGAAACTAAAATAATGAGATAAGTTGCCATAACACATCGACAAAGGAGTAACATTACTTCAAAAGTATTTTACTTCAATGTTTCTCCTTTCAAACTTTTCATAAATTTGCTTTGTATATTTAATTTGTATATGTGTATATTTAATTTGTACATTTAATTGTGCATTTATCATGTTTGATTTGTTTGAATAAACTAAACTAATAAGATAAGTTGCCATAACACATCGACAAAGCCAAAGCAGGAGTAACATTACTTCAAAACTGCCAAAAGTATTTTTACTTCAATGTTTCTCCTTTCAAACTGTTTATAAATTTGCTTTGTATATTTAATTTGTATATGTGTATATTTAATTTGTACATTTAATTGTGCATTCATTATGTTTGATTTGTTTGAATAAACTATTTGACTTTGACGAAAGTACTACTCGTTTGGGGAAGGGGGTCAGAGGCAGTTTCGTTTGTCGTCTGACATCGATATTTTACACTTTGGACCGATACTGTTATATTGATCATATCAGTGTTTACAAAATTTCGTTTGAGGGGGCCCAAGACCAGATTAAAGTAATCTCGTCTGATATCGGAAATCGATATTCCGAGATTATCCTTATTTTCATACCAATTCAATACTAAAATCTAAATGACCTTCATTTTTATTGGGCGGTCTTGTTAAGAAACCAAGGCTGTTTCCTGATTTTTAATACATTATTACTAATAGAAGAAATATTTATATTATGTTGAAGGTATACAGCCCGCTAAATAATAAGCAGAAAAGCACTTTGAATGTGAATGTTGTGCCCGTGAAAGGTTCATGTAAACAGAACATTATATTTCTAAACATACCTTACAACTGATTCTATGAACAGTGTGTCTGTGTCATCCCACCCCCGTGTGTCTGTGTCATCCCACCGGGCCCCGTGTGTCGATGTCATCCCACCCCCCCCCCGTGTCTCAAGCCCCTGTCCCAGTACCCCCTCCCTGACATGTGAGAATTGAGTGCCAGTAGCCCCCCAGTCGGTATGCTGTTGGTTTAACACACACCATCTTTCTACATATTTCTAATTGTAGGTGGAGTTAATCAGTTGAAGTCCCATATAACTTTCACACATCAATTGTGTGGTGTTGAAAGCTCAGTTCTAAGAGTTAAGGTAAATCCTCTACATCAAGCTTGTTTGATGTGAACAAGACCCAATTTAACTCACACATGAAAGCCAACTGCCCTGATCCAGGTATAAGCTATTACAGTAGAATGTCAATTGCCCCCACTTTTAACTGAACAAAAAATTGACACATTTCTTGCCAAAGGAAAGGATATGTTGAGCTGTTCTGCTTTAGCTGGCCCGCGTTTCACGTTGAATTTTATGAGTTTGGAATGACACATGAAACATGGCTGCTGGCTTTGAGTTCATCGAAGGTGCTAGGGGACACTCTGTTGCTATTTTGAACATTTATACCTATCACAAATTAAAAGGGTTGACAAATGGCATCAAGTCCACGTGTAGTTAGAGGAACAGTCTGAAGTGTAAGGAATTTCTGGTGGTCAGCAATGATGGAACTTTGGTGAAAGCTGAAGATGGTCACAATCACAAACCCAACCCTGGTGACGTACAAGCGTGACAGTTGAGGGGAAACACCAGGAAGCGAGCTAGGGATGAAACGACTTCAATGCAGACGATTTATAACCAGGAAAAGGGGAAACTGCTTCAACAAAGTTCTACTGCAACAGCATCTGCAATGTCTACTCAAGTCCTTTCTGAAGGTCTGCTGTTCAATGACAAGTAGAAGGATACAAATGGTGTGTCAACTTTACCAACACATCTACTGCATGGTTGGTGCGTTGAACAAGGCTTAGGACTAGACCACTTCTAATATAAACACAAAATAACACTATTAGAATACTCATATTTTTATTGAACTTTTGTATTACATACAAAACATGTCATTCGTTCCATAATAAATATACAACCGTATAAATTCGAACAAAAATTGACCGCTTCAATAAGTACTATATATTTACGTCATTTGACCTCGATGATGTGGCAATGTCGCTGGTGGTGTCACGTTTTAATGAACAATTATAACAATGATGCAAGTCGACAACATCTAAATCAAAGGCAATGGGTAACATTTTCTGCATCTGCTAATCAATCATTTCTGAGTGACAAAATCTGTATTACAGCCGATATCTGGCTGTTGACTAGATTAAAGCACTGTACTGACATTGTAGCACGGCAAGTGATAGTTTAACTACTTTGTGACATCAATGGATATGGGATATTTTAACAGCTACCAAAAAGTTTCATTAAAATATTGCATAATTATTTAAGTAAACACCATGCCAGTATGCATAATTAAACGAGTCACCATAGATTACTCAACAAACGCAGTCAGGTGATATAAAGGTGGAAGAACAATTGTTCTTGTTGAACCAACACTGATGTACAATGATTATTGTAACAAGCATCACATTACTGCTGCTAGCCGTAGAAAAATACAACAATATTTGGAGATCCGTTCATTTATTAAGAGTTATCGTCATTGAACAAGGGAACACCACTGGTTCCAAGTCACATGACCTGGTACCTGGGCCCAACTTTGTCAAGCAACAATGCCTCAAATCAATAGTCGCTATTAAGCTCATTATCTTGGCCTATTTGGCCAGAGAAGCCACATTATAGTACAATTAAGAAAACTGACATTGCAGTGGCTTGTCTATGCATGATTGACAAGTAACAATTGTGATACCAATTATGGCAAGCAGAAAGTCAACACAACTATGTAGACTACAATTTGAACATCACATCTCAAAGTACTCGGGAGCCTGTAGCTTTGCAAATTTTAACAAAATCTATTGCAACATTTAGGAATGAACCACATATATGGAATGCAAACACTGGCAACGTGTGCCACCAGTAACAAATTAGGTGACCTTAAAAACTTCAGAAAAGAAAAATAAACCACCAGTCACGTTGTCATTCTGCAATGCATTTATGTAAAACATGCTCGTGCAATGCAGATTGACAAATAGGCATCCTTATTGTCAAAAGAAAAAGCAGGCTGCACCCAACAGTCTATCATTACTTAGCATTTACCAAAACATGAATCTACTCATCTGGAGTCTTTTTTATAATAAAATTTACTGGCCAACTATCCACAAAACAGCTGACCAGCTCGTTTAACAGTACTTTTACTCCTGGCTTATCAGTACGCTGCATGCATGCATTTAGGCATGCAGAGCTACAAGTCACCAAATCTGCCAACAAAGCAAGGCTGCCATTTATTCTCTGGGTGTACGAGCGAGATCGTGCCACAAACAAATGTAAATGATATGCATGGCCAACACTAAATTAACCCTCTCACAAAAGATCCGTTTTACCATTGGAACAGTCCAGTTTGCGACTGGCTAAATGTCATAAACCTGGTATGTAGACACACTACTGCATCTTTGGTGAACTACCAAGTCAGGCTTTATAATTTAACACAAATAATAAACTGATAAATATAAGCATTAATACAAAAACGCACATTTCCCTTCCATTTCAAATAAATAAGAACCATAAGTTAAATATATTTAAGACACAAAAACACCTGTTGCTGTGAGTTTGGAATTGCCGATGACGATTCCGTACTGAAGACTGCCATTATATTTCCAGCACAAGAACCTTTACAGCGGCAATACTGCCGTCACAAATGAACGCATTGTTTGTCCCTATAATGCTATGTTAACTACCCCTGGCAAAATGCTCTCAGTCCGTTCATCCCGACAGGAAATTAACCCTTTGCATAGCTGATAGTCAAGATAACTGCGACTGCAGTACATCTAGCCTGAAGTATCTGTCCAACTGGGACATGACTTCTTCAAAGCTAATATTTCCAAAATGTAAAAAATATTAACACTGCCAACCAGCTCTTCCAATTATATCCAGCATGTTAAATCACTAAGCATAACTTACATATATACGGATATACAATAATTTACTGGCATCTCATTTGGTAGTAAGTGTTCCCTGCAAAACAGCAGTTTTAACTAAAGCAGTGACCTGCTTTTGAACAGGACTAAGTCAAGCCCATATTTGGGTCGTAATCACGCAACCTCTGAACACTGGACTGTAGCCTTCCTGGGAAGTGACACTTGACATCAAATTCAAAATGCAATAAATAAACAAATGAGTGGAAATGAAAATACATGATTTATCACTGTAATACATAAATATGCAATCTAAATAAAATACAAATATTACACTTTTTACATAATAAAATTCAGAAATGCCATAGTTAGTCATTCTCCCTCCGTGTGCTGATAACACGATTACCTGCCACCAGCTCAATGGCTGTGGCTACCAGAATTCACACGATCGAACAAGGTGATTTTTTAACAAGGTGACATCTCCTTATGAATTGTAGTCTGGTTTCTATGACTGTAGCAATAAGTTATCCAACTCCAAGGAGGTTTCCTGGAACAGTTGTATGTACAGAACATAAATTATTACCTCACCCACACGTGCACGGTGGCTGGCAGTGACGGAGCCCGGCCACCGACCGGGTCTTTGCCCACCCACCTAACAATCGTCCGAAACACGGCTAAATATTCCGGGCAGGTGTAATCCACGGCTGACGTCGAGCGGGGAGCCGCATGTGCTCACGCCGCTATCTTCGCTCAGCGACTCCGGTGGCGACGGCTGCGCATAGCCGGGGAAGACGGCGTCGTGTTGTGGACTGCCGCGCTGCAGGCAGTCTCGGAAGTCATGGTCGTGCTGACCGAGGCTCGTCGCCTGTAGACTAGCCGTCAGGTTCATTATCTGATCGGTCGCCACATTTAGGGGAGCCATCAAAGGGTGTGAGGACGCCGGCGGCATGTAGTCGCCGAAGGTGAATGCATTCCGGATGGTTGCAGGTGCACTGGCGGGCGGGATCGGGGCGAACGACGACGCCGCGAAGATGTCGTCGCTGAGGAACGTCGGGCTCATAGTCGGACTGTCGGTGATGCTGCTCGGGGGAGAGTCGGCGGTCGATCCCAGGTTATCACGCATTCCCGGGGTGAAGGTGAGGGCTTTCGGTCGGTGCATAGCCATGTCTTGTTGTTTCTTCTGCTGGATAATTTGACTGAGACGGCGTTCGTCTTCGTTGTGAATGAAATGACATCGTGGTCCGTACGGACAGAAGCCAATCGTGTGAAAGGTGCGACACAGCTCCGTCTTGTACTTGGGGTGGCGGGCCAGGGTTCGCAGCTCGGCCAGTCCGTGGGCAAACTGGCACTTGTCGCCGTATTTACAATGTCCACTTTCTTCAAAGGGGCGACAGAGCTCTGTCTTGTAACGACTCGAGTTAATGTTCTGGTTGCTGTTGTTGTTCACCGCGTTCTGGCCCCCTAGCGACAGTTTGCGTTCGGAGACTGGCTCGCTAATACTCCTGTCTAGTTTGTGGTTGTGACACGCGGCATTAGCCATCCAATCCGACAGCAACATGTTGTCGTTGAACGTCGAAGGAGAGATCATACTGTTAACGTTAGCAGGAGGAGACAATCTATCCGGACTAAGTGAGAACGGGGAAGTCTCGCCCATCGTCCGACCACCGAGTTGATTGCGTGTCAAGGCAGTACCCACTGGCAGCTTCGTCCGCTCGTGAAACATTGCTGGATTATTCCTCCGATTCTGTGAGAAGAAAAGTATGTTTGTAAATAACAAGACTAGTGAATACAAGACCAAGTATACCCAAAAGTTTGGCCAAAACTGTTAATTTGGAATCAGCATGTCGCACAACTAACATCCAAGTCCCAGCCACACTCATCAAGTCGTCTCAACGGCGGCCGTTAAAGCCATGTGCTATTCAGCAATCGCCGCTCAATTCAAATTTGGTTACCTTCCTACTGATCAAGTCTTCAAGATAATCATAATGGCATCTTGTTCTAAAATATTACACATACGAATTAGCACCATAACTAACTGGTACGATGACACGAATTGTGAAAATCCGAACAACAACAACACGAATAAAGCTAAACAAACACGATATATTTCAAAAGTGTTTATCGACCACATGCCATCATGGTTGCGGCCGCATAGCGATAGTGCGCCAGCTAAGTTTAGAACGAGCGCTCTGGCGGCTTCGAGAACAAAACTAAACGTACCTGGTATAAAACTTCTCCAACATCGTAAAATGCAGACACCAACGCTGTCGACATACTGTGTGCGGGTGAACGGTAGTTATTCGTGGACAATTTAGAATCACCACCACCTTGTCTATTATCGAGTGCTCTGATGCCTGTTCACCCAACACGCAGTTTATAAGACGTGAGCAGGGCGCCGGATTGGCCAAGGGGCGGGGCTTGTGCCCAATTTGCGGTTTACATCGACGCTAACTTTTTCCGGTGACTTGGTTCACGTGACCTTTGATTGACATGAGCGTGTTCGCCGCGCATCAATGAGGCTACGGCTCCCACTTGTTGCTCGCGAATTCCCGCACAGTGTACAGGAATGCAGCTTTTAAAGTACTTCGAAAACAGTCACATTTACGTCGGTCATAGGCAGTATGTTGCCTTGTTGGGAATGAGAATATTATGTATAGCTTTCACAGACCAACTCTGTTTACAGCAAGTAGTGAGCGGCAAGTAGTTATTATTACCAAATGACGTCAGTGCCCAATCTACATGGACGATTGTTCAGCGCCGATACCAGGTCAGCGGGTCACCCTTATATGGAATGCCAAACCAAAAAATAATTGTTTACCAGCCAGTGCTGTTTTTCATGACATACATTTTCCATTTCTGTAGGCGCCGTCGTAGCCGTAGTCGGTCACAAAATATTTGTCAATGAGTAGTCTAGTCTAACTCTAAATTAGAACCATGTATAACTATGTATCAACACCTGCGCGAAGTTTCGCTGACGGCGCGCACCATTTTCCCGCCATTTCGGCGACCTCGAGCAGTTTTCCGCGTCAACAACGCGTCTACGCTACGCCGGATTCATTACAAAAGAGGGGTGGTAGGGTGCGATGAAACAATTTGTTTAGTATGTTTTATTAAAATAATTGTGATAACAAGCCAGAGTAACACAATCGCAAGTGGTGTGTTAAATGTTCACTGGTTGGGAGTAGTAATTTGAATATTTGAAGAGTGACAGGAGGCACTGCCTGTACGTCCACCCACGACGTTACATTGTTGTTTACATAGAATGACATCGCAGTTGAGGCTGCAAGTCCCGCCGTCGGCCCGCTAGCCGCCATAGGGGTGGTGGACCGGGATTATGTTGCCGCACTCCCACGCTGCTTGTATGTTGCGGTTGACGTCACTGTTCTAGCTAGCGGTAGAGCGTTTCTACCATGTATAATCATAAAGCGTGCCTGAGACTTCGGGCGCTATATTGCTGCAGGGAAACCAGCGTCGTGGGAGATGTTTTTGTTGTATGACCTGAAAGTATGTTTGAAATGTTCCAATCCAGTTGTATAAGAACGATTTCGAGCTGGAGGGTATATCGGTGTTTGACCTAACTTAGAAGACGCCGATAAACTTTGAACCCGGAATCCCAACGGCATCTTCCGCTATTTTTAAACACTTGAGTCACCTTAGGGTGGTTTGTTATTAGGGATCAAGTACCCATGATAGAGAGGAGCGAAACAAATTTAAACATGTATCTGAACAGTTTTAATATTAGAATATACCATTATTATAACACTTCAGAGTTTCGGTACATATATAGTGTATTACAAAATCGGGAAACTAATACCAGCGTATGTAATGTCCTCAGTAAAGAAAACTGTATTGCTCTCCCGTGATCCACGAGACTTCCATTGGCATATGCCATATATACGAGTTTTACTAACACACACAGCAATGTCATCATGGTGCCATACCCCCAAGAAAAATATTCGCAAAAAACGATAAAATACAATAGCGACATTGCATTATTTGGAAACAAAATAACCAGCATACATACAGTGCAGACAATTATGTTGGTAGTTAAACTGTCAGCTAAGTGGACTCACTCACAACCGGTTGTCTCACTAGGTGTATGACTATAGTTATGCAATGTATTATTATCAGAACAGTATTCTGTTAGAAATGTGTCTATACAATATTATAGTTTATACAATATTATAAACTATGCATTTACAAATATTTGCAGGTTTGTAACCAGTAGGGCCTAATCATAAAGAGGGGCGCATTTAGGAACACACTGACCATTTTGACTTTTTGTTGTGTAGCAGTTCGACTCACCGTGACATCACGGCCCTGTCCGACCATCTAGTAGTCACTCCAATGACCCACCTGGCTGCTGGGCTAGATTTGGGTTAAACCATCTAAAAATGGCCCTCACAGTCAAAGAGAAATATGTACTCTGGTCTGTGTGTAGATTGCTAGTACGTCAAAGCAGTTTAAAAAGCTGATGACTCATGTTTTAGACGAAAGGCCTTGTGCACGAGTCATGACGATAAACACACTCTGTCGTAACTCGTGCGAAACATCTGATAACGAACTGGGTTCCAACAATAAACATCGCTATTTAGGATCTGTACTGGAAGCGTTACGTCATCTCACCCACGCATATTTTCTTTAAACCTCCGAGTCGACCATCCCTACACAAGCAAAAACTTCCGCTATAAACGGGGCGTGTGTATTGCGCGCTCATTGTAAGGTCTTGAAATAATAATTTTATTACATTTTTTGTTTTTTTTATTGATATTGAAGAGACAGACCTCCCATCCCTGATGAACTATCGACCTATATGGAAACCTATGTTTCGGCCCCGACCGACTGATGACGAATTCTACATTATATAAAATAATACGGTTCTCTGTCCGTCCGCCCGCCCGCCTGGTTGGGGATCTTGGGGGTCACAATGTTAAAACGACACTTATCTTCGTCAGTTCTGTATGTTGGGATTGAACTTTTGTGTGCGATTTAGCGGGTCAATTGGTGTGGTTCGTAGATTTTGATTTGTTTTGAAATTTGTCCGGGCGATGGGGATCTTAGGGGTCATACACATATGACTGCTTTTTCCCCGGGCAACGCCGGGTAACTCGGCTAGAACGTTATAGTTGTATTAGGAACAGTGACGTAATTACACGACATCGGTCATCTACTTGACACCGAATGACAACGAGTACAATTAATAATGCATTATGAATATCATATATTAGGATCGTGGAAAGGGGCTGTAGATAGGCATACGAGTAAAATGAATGATGAATTATGAATATCATATGTTAGGATCGTGGAAAGGGGCTGTAGATGGCCTACGAGTAAACTGAATGATGAATTATGAATATCATATGTTAGGATCGTGGAAAGGGGCTGTAGATAGGCCTACGAGTAAAATTAATGATGAATTATAAATATCATATCCTAGGATCGTGGAAAAGGCTGTATATAGGCCTACGTGTAAAATGAATGAAGAATTTTTAATATCACATGTTGGTATGCAGCGCCCGTATAAGAAGTTTTATATTTACATGTATACATTTTTACTTCCTATTTTAGAAAGAACACGATTTGTAATGTCTTTTCAAAAGAAACGGACAACGTACGCATCTAGGGTGAACGAGATTGCCCAAATTTTGAAACCGCAGTAGGCCTAAACTCGAGCTCCGATCGCCAGCCCGGCGCGACTATACCAGCCAGCGGAGCTACCGCACCCCCACCCTATAAATCACGACATGCATTTATTAAAAGTACATAGGTCTAAACATGGACAGTTGGTGGTATTGTTTATTATTATTGTTTTTTACTAGATCATACCTTTATCTGCCTGCTATTTACGAATCAACACAGAAATGCACCGAATTAAAACATTGATGTGTTGATAACAGATTGGGTCTTTCTCAAAACGAACGTACTTTTAGGGTAGCGTATACAGGCCAGCGCTACAGAGCGTTACAAGGAGGCGGGACGTCTCGAAAAAGTCCATATTTAGCGTGATGTACTATATACTCTGAAAACTTGACTGAGCTTTTGCCCCCTACATGTAACACACCGTAAGACTGGTAATCTCCTGTCCCCCAGTGTGTGTATGGCAGCGTAACGTGAGTCCGACGACGTAGGACGTTAACACCCTCGATCAAATCAGTACGCAGGCCCGTAGCGTGGTTGATTGTTGTGGGTCCGTGTTTTGAGTTCCGATTGCAGCTCCACAAAACTTCCAACTGCACATGCACACGCACGCACTTGGTACCTCGTGCGGAACTCTTGTCACAGCGGGGTGGCACTGGAATGTATGCCCACCCACTTCCCACCCCCCATCAACACTCGGGCTATGCAGCTAGATAGGTTCAAAGTACACTAAAGTGTTTTAACTTAGGTTGAAAACACCCAGCTTTGGAAATGTTGTCTTGACCCTTTCCCGCATAACCAACTGCGCCACTACAGTTTTAAGGGCATGGACAATTGATGGGTGACATTGAAGCTTGGCCTCCCCTTTACGAAATCCTAGATATGCTCAGGGTATATTATATACGCCTATGATAAAAAAACCGATACGGATTGTATGATAAAACGATCATCAATTTTGAAAGGGGTAGGTATTATGCAGTGTTTTGTTCGTAGGTTAAATACACTAACAGTATAGGCCTTGTGTTTTCGATGGTGAATAACTTGAAGTCTTGAACTTACACCGGCTTGATATCAAAATTCAATTCGTAAGCAACCAAGCGGTTACTTGCTACACAGTAGCGACACCGAGCGTCTAATTTGGCGCTTGGGACTACGCAGGAAGGTAATTATAATGCAGATTCGAAAGTTAAGAAATGGACGTGTTTTTTGGATAGACAAGTGTTGCTGGCTCGTTATATTATCAGCCCATAACTAGTTTAGTTGTCTTTTTATTTATATTAAAACTGGAAGCCTGAAACTTAACTATATAGTACACACGCCCGCACGCATGCACGCACGCACGCACGCACGCACGCACGCACGCACGCACGCACGCACGCACGCACGCACGCACGCACGCACGCACGCACGCACGCACGCACGCACGCACACACACACACAATAATAATAAACTTGTATAGCATATTTACCATCAGCTTTTGACTTTTTGTCACGATTCAAAAAGCGTACCGAAAGATGGCGAGGAGGGTGTTTTTGTCTCATTTACGCTTACATGAAAGTTAACCGTATAAGCGTAATGCCTATATATAATTGGGCCTAACTAATAAGGAATTAACTCTTACGGGAAGAAGCGGACAGCCGTTAGCTCCGCCCAGGTAAAATAAACTCCTTCTAATAGACCTGAGGCGTTGATTGAGCAGCTAATTCTATACCCTGGCTCTCACAACTAGTTCTGTCGTTTGAAGCCTGGCAGATGAAAGCTTGTGCTACAGACCCGGTATTCATTTCCATTGTCCAGTTGCTAATTAGGCTGTTAATTGGCTACATCTCTAATCAACAATATGGGTGTGGCGCACAATAGCCTGTTTTGTCGGCATCTCCAAACAGCGTGTTCGTTCCGGAACACTGCACGTGACGCCGGGGCGCGAAAAGCACCTATTATAAATTGATCAACTTGAAAGTTACGGACGTGGACGTTTAGCAAGAGGTAGCTAGCGCTAACCACTCGACGGAACTACTCACTGTGGGTGATGTTTCACTCCTATTGTCACATGTCTGCTTGCCCCGTTAACATAAAAATTATACACGGGGTAAACCGCGGGAATGCATCACCATCCCAGCCGCCGGCACGACGTTTATAGCGCTCGTGAGTACTGCAGCAGCCACTAGTCTCTGGCACAACAGCTACGTCATGCGCCATAATATCTCCATGTGCGTTATTTCCACGCACATGTACACACACTGACACATGTACGTACAGGCTAAGATTCATGTACAGGCCCTATGGAACAATGTAGGTGTACTTGCATAAGTAGGGGCATTAATGTTGCTCTCATCTGCACTGCTCATTGATACACGCTTCTTTTACAACTTTATGATTTCTCTGAAAGGATTGTGAATTATGTCATGGATAAGCGGTGTTTACCATTCTAACACCCAAGGATATTTATACTACAAACATAATGGAATGTATTTTCTTCTTAATTGTCTCTGGCGTGCTCGTAAAGTGTGACTTCATTTGCGGTGCTTCATTTGAGTTATAGATACAGTGTTAACAGTTATAGCGACTGTCAGACAACATGCACCATATCTTGCGCAAACACTGTCTGTACCTGCAAAGTGGACGAAACCATTGTTGGCAGCTGCGCTGGTCACAGCTCGGCACGAGCGTGCACCGACGCCTGTCAACACTGCCTTCACTCAACCCGTTAACAACAATCGAGCTGTTGTCGCCTGAGATTCGACATCAACGCAAACTGACAGGACGAGTCACGCGGCAGACAACGATACAACGTCACATTCCTCTTTTATACCAAGTTCGAAAAAATAAAGCGATTACCAAGCACCTATTTTTCAAATTCCTGTTATGACCAACACTATTTTTATTTCGGAAAGTGGAATTTTTAATCTAGTAACTCCTAAATAATTTCAACCATGATTGATATATAATTTCGAAAACAAATCAAGAAGAATGAAAAATAAAATGTTTTTTGTTAAACAAATTGAGCAAAGTGTCGTCCTAGGCGGCAGTAGAATTAGGGGCCAGTTGTATACAATAACACGTTGGAGTAGTTGTTATGACAGTACTTGTTGGAAATCCCCCAACCCAAATACTCTTCAACAATCTGGAATTGTGAGGACGGGGCAAATAGGAAAATGGGAACGCACCTAAATTGACTAAATCAATTACTTCCTGAGTCTAACGATTGACCAATCTAACAAGTGTTCAGCTGAACAAACAGAATCACTTTCAGTTTAATTTAATATCACCGCATAACCAAACAAGTCCACTTGTTTTTGCTAAAGGGCAAGCTCCAATTGGCTACGTTCCGTTGTCAAAAGTGTTAATGCGGGAAGCTAGCATAGGGGTAAGTATAATGTAGGGGTAAGTATAGTATATGAGTAAATATCGTCTAGTATAGGGGTAAGTATCGTCTAGTATAGACGTAAATTTCTTCTAGTATAGGAGTAAGTATCGTCTAGTATAGGGGTAATGTCACAAATAGGGCACTTTCTCGGTAACAAGGGCACACTTTTAATTGCCTTTCAATTGTGTGAAGGATAACATATTGGATGTGTTCAAAAATGTTTTTTTTCTTCACAAAAGCAAATTATTCACAACTTTCCCAAAACCTGCACTTTTAATGGTGACACAATACCTCGCTGGAAAAGAGGAATGCATGTTCCCACGAGTAGAGGAGTCCGCCACCTTCATCAACAACGGAAATGACTTCGTCTGCTTGTAAAAATGCTCAAATTAACAGCATGTTCACTTAAATAATTATATTGATTCATCATATAAATATAATTAAAGTTGCATTCTGAGTTAAACTACAATTTTAATTGTTTTTAAGAAAGTGTATACATTATACACGTGCTGCCACATGTGTCATTTTGGCATTTGATGTTATTCGATAAAATGCTTTTTCAAGAAATACCAAGTGGCCAGAAGTGCTTATTCTGAGAATAATATTAATAAGATAACTTCTATTGCGCCTAAATCCTTGGAAAACAAGCTCAGAGGCGCATCAAAACAAAAGGATTGGTCAATCTCAAAATCCATAAGCAGTATTCCAGTTGTCAACAGATGGGTCAAGGCGCTAGGGAGCTATGGTGGATAAGCAAGGTTGTAAAGATAAGTTTTTAAATGACGACGGTATTTTGTAATATTTTTTACTGATCTAACACTAAGAGGGAGCATATTCCAAAGAGTTGGTGCACCAACAGAAAAAGCCCAAGTTCAGATGTTAGTGTTGACTCTAAACAAAAAGTAGGTCAGAACTAGATGATCGAAACTGGATAGGTTTTCTTACAGGAGTAAGCAATGAATGCAAATAAGATGGTTGCTTACTGGACAGTGCCTGGTATGTAATGGTACAGATCTTAACTATTATACGATATCGTACAGGAAGCCAATGCAAAGACTTTAAAAGTGTAACAGAACGAAAACGAGGATATCTTGTAACTACTCTTGCTAGACAATTTTGGACACACTGAAGTTTTGTGATATCCTTGCTAGCGTTATTATAAAGGAGGGCATTGCAATAGTTAAGTCTGCTGCTAACAAGCGCTGTTGCAATAGTTTTAGCAACCAACAATGACATATACCGGCGAATACGGCGAATATCACGAATATGATAAAAACAGCAACGATATGTTTGAGATATGTGTTGTCGGAAATTGAAGTTACTATCAAAGATCACTCCTAGATTCCGCACCATAATAATAACTAGCGATCGGTTATATACAATCTACTTATTTAATCGAGCTATAGAGCATAGATCTATGCGAGTAGGTGAACGGTTTCCTCTTAGATGGCTTGAACCTCGTGCGCCAAACGTTCATGGACTAATATACGACCCCTGTATAGAATACGACGTATAAGACCTATATTTGTTTCTTAAAATACCCTGTATATGTCCAGATCGTCACCTGTTATGGGGTAAATCAGTTGTTCGGAACTTAAGACGTAATGTGCGCGTAATACTAATACGTAACCTAACAATCGCTGGAAACACGCGCACGCGGCAAACACTTCAGGAAAACGGCCCCTGCGTCATATAGACTTGGCAAAACGGTGTAAACGCAGACACAGTAATGGTTTATACGTCTAATCTACCCTCATGCCAATAGCATAACAATACGAATATTATTTGACAATTCTTCACTATCACGACTATAGGGCCTATCGATGTGCAATACGTGAACATCACATTCTCTCCGACCTTCCTCATTTTGAACAAACGACGAGTATCTGCGAAAGTGTTATGTTATGGTATTTATGCAATGATGCTGTGTGTGTTTCTAACATTTGGTAAATATTACTTTCAAGCGCAGGTGCAGGAAAAGGGGGAGGGCAACTGCCCCCCTCGGAATTTCGCAGGGGGCAAACATGTGGTTCTGCCCCTCAGGAAATGTGAGCCTGAATGTTGTTTTTTGGCGATCGTAAGGGGTGGGTGCAAATCGAGGTTTTCTGAGAGGATTAAGGTGTTTTGCGACCACGAAAGGGGGTGCAATTGGAGGGGTGACATATGGTTCTGCCCCCGTCTTCCGATGCTATCAGTTCAGCCGAGACAGCGGAGAGAGAAGCTGAAGTGACAGCGGTGCGGCGACGAAAACATGTCAAAAGCGTCTTCCGGTGATGTCATGATCCAATAGCCAAGTGGTGTTGAAGCTCCGGTTCTCAGCCCCCCAATATTAATTTCGATCCCGCGCCACTGCTTTCATGACTGTCTTCTACTGTGGCATCCTGTCAGGTGACGGGCATTATGTCCCTCCACAATTAATTTAGCCCACAATAAGTCACTGGGTGCACATGCATGCGTGCGTGCGCTTGCCGGCGTGTGCATACATATTTATGCGCGTGTGTATTTATTTTCTTCCAAACGGTCCACTTGTTACTTGTTACATCTGTAAGTGTCCTTCTGGAAGATTTCCTGTCGGTATAAATTCAATAAAACGCCCTGAGTCCAGTGCCACCTCAAGTGGGCGCAGGGAGAATGAAGATTGGGAGATGGTTTGTGTACAGCACTCCACCTGTGATAGTAACGAGAAGACAAGTCATGATGGCCGATGAAGTTTAGGTTTAAAACAATGTCAGCTTAACTGCTAACTTAGCTTAGCCAGCGGGCAACGTCATAAGTGACCGATTGTATATTGTCAATAGTAGTTATGATAATATTTAAAACAAAAT
The DNA here is from genome assembly GCA_963995525.1 of Escarpia spicata. Taxonomy (NCBI): domain Eukaryota; kingdom Metazoa; phylum Annelida; class Polychaeta; order Sabellida; family Siboglinidae; genus Escarpia; species Escarpia spicata. Next base: position 16,840,353 of record OZ023211.1, on the reverse strand, counting down.
GTCCAAATGTCGCGCTTTCATTCGTTCAGTGGGGTGCGTTTGTCCCACAAGATGATGGAGTTGAGTCACGGGTGACAATCAGTGTTCCGTACAGTACCTTCTGTTGTGACCGGAAACTTCGGCATTTCACAACTGTGTATTGCTGTACTGCAACAGGCTACATACATCCCACGCACTGCACCCATCCCTGTACTTAGTCATACACAACATACGTATTGTTTTGGCCGAGGAATGTTCCTAGAATGATCGACTACCATTTTTTGTTTGTAAACACGAAGTCGCTCTGTGTGTGCACTTTGCTCACTTCTTAGACAGCTGTGTCACAAGTGACCCAACCACCGTAGCTGGAATCTTCTCTTGTCCCACTGTGTAAACACTGGTCGTATAATCTCTGTGTTGTGTCAAAGTCTTCTCTTGTTCTGCAGCTGACAATCAACATCGTCAGTTGAGGTTTCATTGCGTCATTGGCTTATAACAGTGCACATTGGCCCTTGTAATGATCATAGCAGTTGTCTTTTTTTCCCTAGCCTACAGCAGCCTGTTAACTAAACCTTGCCATCACGTCCGGTCAACTGTAAGCGGCTGCAAACATTATTTAGTATTCGACCTCATCATTTCACCCAAACTAATGTGCCTCCAAGAAATTGGCTTCCCGGTGTGAACATTGATCCAGTAACTAGGCCTAGTATATTAGTGAATCTAATTTCCTCATTCAACCATGCTATTTTGAAGCATTGCATGTAATTTAAATTGAGTTGAACGCAAGACTGCTGTAATATAGAATGCATAGATCAGTGGGGGAAATGAGAAGAAAACAGATAATTGAAATGGAGGAACAGAACCGAGGCTTGCCTCAACCCCGACGATAGGAAAACAGGACATACAACGTACTCATATAGAAACAAATGTTTAATTATGTTTTGTGTCAGAAGCAGACTCCCCAGGCTATTGGGATAATGTCCTCCAGATTTATTCAAAACAACGAAGTATGTTGCGTGATCTGCTCACTTAGTGTTCACTCTGCTTGTATTGTTCCAAATCTTTATGATCAGGTGTGACCATTGATTGCAATTGCTAGGAGTGACTCAGGTGCTGCATTATGGCCACTGACCCTATGAGTGGGGCCACTGAAGCCAAGAGTTTGCAGTAGACCAACTAGGGTATGTCCAGAAAATAGAAGTAGTCCAAATGAGAATACTATGCAGTAGACATAATGGGGTTAAACCACTGAAACCTTTTGGGCCCGATTTCGACGCAGCATATGTAATGATGACAAGAGACTGGAGTGTGTGTAAGAGCCCTTTGTTCTGCAGCTGGTCGGTCAGCTGTCAGCAAGTTGTTTTCTTTAGAACTTATAAGTATTTGCAGAAATGCCTGTTTAAGAAACGGTGATGCCATCTAGTGGAAACTAATTTGATTACACAAGTGAAGTGTGGGGTGGGGGGTACAAAACCGTGAAAGATCTCCTCTGCAGACATGACTCCTCATGGATAAAATATCCATAGGACATAACCCCTCAGGACACAACCTTTCTGGAGTTAAACCCTCAATGACATAAACCCTAATTGACAAAACACAAGTAGTGCTTTTTTTTTCTTTCTGCAAATTGTATATTTAAAAGTATCCACTTAATATGTATCAAAATAATAATGATCTAGCTAATTGCACTAAGAAGATGATTTCCATGAAACGATATAATACATTTTATTGGAATTATTATGATTAACAAAAGAATACTGTTTATTGTAACAAACTATTTAGACTTTCAAATTGGTGTTTGTACATATATATTTATTTTTAAGTACTTATGTCAGACAGTACTAAGTCGTTGTGAGACAGTACTAAGTCTTTATAAGACAGTACTAAGTCTTTGTGAGACAGTGCCAAGTGTTGATTGCTTTCATTGGTGCTCAACAATGCAGCATATCCCTTGGTTGCTACCAAAGCAACTGCAATCCTAGAAGTCAGTCTTCTCACCTACACCAATCTTTCTTTGATGCGCCCTGTGCCTTATCTAGGGCACCTATTCAACACATGTTACAAAGCCATTCATAGGCTGGGTGTGGATGTGCTCACTCTGTGAATCGGTCACTCTGTGAATCGGTCACTCAGTGAACCGCTCACTCGGTGAACTGCTCACTCAGTGAACTGCTCACTCAGCATCCCATTCACTATTCATTAATATTATTCATAGTAATATACAGACGACTACAGTCATCCACTATCCATTAATATAAATCATTGCAATTGTCTGTTTTATTAGCAGAACACAATGGAAAATAATATGTCTTAATTAAGTTTCCAGAACCAACTATAATTTCTTTCCTGGAGACTTACTCAAGTGTACAACATGCGGGAAGCCAGAGCTATAATATCCGGTACCCTAATCAATATGCTGTTACCAAAATATTTACAGAGACTGCAGCAGTGCCATGACAGGCCCTGCAGTTGAAGCGAGACTGCAGAAATAACCCGACAGGCCCTGCAGTTGAAAGGAAACTGCAACAATGCCATGACAAGCCTTGCAGTTGGAAGGAAACCGCAGACCCTGTAGTTGAAAGGAGACTGCAGCAATGGCAGGCCCTGCAATTACAAGGACTCTGCAACAATGATATGACAGGCCCTGCAGTTGAAAGGAGACTGCAGCAATGATGATGGGCCTTGCAGTTACAAGGATACTGCAGGTTCTGTAGTTAGTTGAAAGGAGACTGCAGCAATGACGTGACAGGCCCTGCAGTTGAAAGGAGACTGCAGCAATGACGTGACATGCCCTGCAGTTGAAAGGAGACTGCAGCAATGACGTGACAGGCCCTGCAGTTGAAAGGAGTCTAGTTGACGGACAGTGATGATAGATACAAGGTCAAGTTACACAAGACTAGTTGTCTGTTGTTGGTGAGTTTAACAGAAACAAACACCATCTTGCTAATACAGCTATGTCCCATGTCAAACAAGTGTTTACCAACTACTGAGAAGTCCCGCCCTTGGAAAAACATTCAGCACATGTCCTACATACACAATTCAATAAAAACCAATTTGAGTTATGTATGATATTTAATACTGCAACAATATATAACCTGGAGGGTCCAGGCTCATGGTGGTTAAGATGGTTATTAGATTTTAAATGTTATCACCGATTTAAAAACAAGCAGCTACTTGAAATGACTAATGTTCAATATACAGTTCTACCCTGTATTCACAACTATGGTGTTCACCAATATAAAACAAAAGTGAAAAATAAACTGTTTACAACCAGAACCAAATTAGCCGACCTGTGTATTAGACAAAACATAATAGAAGCAATACACTTGGTCAAAGATTTCACTTCTCATTAAAATGTATTTGCATTTATAGCTTATTGTGACACATTTTTAACCAGTTTTAAGGTACTTAATGTATAATAGGGTGTAAAAATAGGTGTCTATGGTAGACCTTTGTGAGGTAATTAATATTGGCTGTTTTCATTTGCGCTCAATGAAGCAATTGATGTACAAGGTCACTACTCACTTTAATGGCTCCATTCAGACAAGTGCAACAATGGACCACATTTTCTTGCCTACACCACTCCCTCTTTGATGTGTATCAACTGGCTTGTGACATCACCACATGCTTTACACTGGTACAGACAGGCTAGGTGTGCAAGCGATCACTCCACAACGTCACAACGATGGGTTAGCCTATATACCAGAATGGGTCAGTTAATAGAAACAAGAACAAATTGGCCAACATATACAAAGATGGGAGGGATGAGGATGTGTTGGAGAAAAAATACTAGAATTGGTCAGTGAAGAGAGACAAGGATGGGTGGCAAAACAACTTTGAATTTGCAGCTTTTGGGAGGTCAAGACAAACTGTTACACCAGACTTAACATAAGTTTCTCACTCTGAAAAGACAAGTTTGTAAAGGATGAGTTTGTGCTTTCCTGGCTGACAAAAATTGGGATTGCTAATGATGAATGACATTGAGAACACCCTGCGATACAAGCAGAAGGACAAGTGTTTACTGTGACTTCTATACAAAATATTTATTGTCCGCATGTAGTTTAAGCAAGCATCAAACATACTGCATGCAAATACCTTCAAAAATTTATTTTCATCCTTACTTAACCCTTTATTGGATTAATTATTTCAACTTTTCCAAATAAAAAATTCTTCACCACCTACGTTATGATGCTGTATCCAACATACCATATACAGAACAAATATATGAATACATATTTATATACACTAACTTGATATGGCATTAGGCCCAACGTCCAATAAAGGGTTTTTAAATAATCGGCCCGCAGATGTACATGGATGAACAAATTGGCCCCTGGCTAAAATAGTTTGTGGAACCCAACTCTGGAAGTTATTATTATAGGCATACAGTCAGACTCCCAGTACTTGAAAGTTCCAGTACCTTGAACTGCCTACCCTGGAAGCGAAATGTGATCCTTTACCTATCGAGAGGCGTGAACACCATTTCCGTCTACGGCCACTTTGCTAATTAAATGCCCAATTGAGCAATGACCACAGGGGAAGTTTACTCAATTTAGCTATTTTATTTATGTAAACAACCCATAAGGCAACTGTGAACAACTCACTACACAAGAGCCCTGCAGCGCCTCGCCCGGTGCTACTTTGCACCCGTTGGACCTTGCACGAATTTGTTGACTCGATTGTAAATACTTTAGAATTGAACCCGCGCCGTACGTGGCAACAGTTCTCTTGTGCGCGACTCAAATCGTTCAGTTTTGCGGCGCGTTTAAACCTAAACGATCTTCGCCCCGAGTGTAGGAAGCTCTGTGCCGTGTAGCCGACAATCAGCCAGCATATGCGGCCCTAGAAAGAGTCAGGAGTGCACGACCAGGCGTGTCAAGAAGGGATGACGATTAGTTTACCAGTCACGCGAGTGGAACACCCCGCATCCAGGCACCGTGGGAAAGCGTTTCCCGGTTCGTAAAAACTTAGATCGTGTTTCGCGGCAACCCAGCGAGAGGCGGGAAATAAAAAGCGCGGTGTGCTTTGTTGACGTTTGCTGTCGACTCGTGACTGTTTGATGGACGATAAGCCGGGCTCGACCGTCGACCTCCGCTATCAAACCACTCAGCGGCTTTTTAGCTGCACCAAATACACGAATACTTGAGTGGGGCGAGAATAAGTAATCCAGAATTAAGACAGGCTATTTCGCAAACGGACATATATTTAATTGAATTAATTATGTAAAGATGGACAATCACTTTTTCGATCTGGTAATTTGTGATTAGTTAACACTGGTGCGAGAACGAAAATAATATTGGATGGGCTGAGCCGGAGCTTCAGCTCCAAGCGACTGTCGGATAATTACTTCAGAAGACTTGGGAAGGGATGCTATTAAATATTTGTTGTGATGTTCACAATTTTTAATCGTATAAGGTTGAAGAGTTTCATCAGACTGGGTAGATCAAATGAGTGATATTTTTACTTATTTCACAGTCAGTTTACCTTTATGGAAATTATGCCATCTACTGGTAGTCGTTTGAAGAAGACTGCTGGAAGCAGTCGAAACGTCAAGAGAACAAAAGGTAAACTGACTGTGAAATAAGTAAAAATATCTCAACATTTTGTAAGTTCACCAGAAACTTTCAAATGTACCCCCTGTTGAGACTGACCAAACACCTCAAATTGCACCCTGTGTGAGGCTCGCCAAAAACTTAAATCTTCAGGCTCTCAAAAAACCTCCAATTGCACCCCTTTGAGGCTTGCCAAAACATTTTCTTCAGGGTCTTGAAAAACCCAATATTATAAAAAAAATGCACCATCCTTTCTTAACCATTAGGGGAGGCTAATCCTATCTCTAGCACGCCCTCTATATTGGGACTCATCTCTCAAGCTTCCTGGTTCTGGTGCTTAATCTACACAAAAATACACATAAAATAAACGCAAAATAAAAACATGGTTTGCAAAACTTTCTCCCTCAATTGTTGGCGAAATTTCCATAGGCAAAATATTGGTATACCATAAAGCATTTTGGAAGAGAGGAAGGGTCATCGTATTGTGACAGGGTCAGAGAGGATCATGATATTGTGACCGGGTCAGAGAGTATCATGATATTGTGGACGGGTCAGAGAGGATCATGATATTGTGACCGGGTCAGAGAGGATCATGATATTGTGACAGGGTCAGAGAGGATCATGATATTGTGACTGGGTCAGAGAGGATCATGATATTGTGACTGGGTCAGAGAGGAACATGATATTGTGACAGGGTCAGAGAGGATCATGATATTGTGACAGGGTCAGAGAGGATCATGATATTGTGACCGGGTCAGAGAGGATCATGATATTGTGATAGGGTCAGAGAGGATCATGATATTGTGACCGGGTCAGAGACAAGAGTCATCATATAATACAAGTACTGTCATAACAACAATGCTGTGTAGGGGGTTGCTACAAAGAGGGGCTTTGACTTTTTATATGAGCTTTCTTTTGACCTAGATAACTTTTGATGTAGTGTACATTTGACTGTCCTAAATATAGGTACATGGTTCACAGGACAGTTGTTCACGGGACAGTTGTTCATGGGACAGTTGCTCACGGGACAGTTATTCATGGGACAGTTGCTCATGGGACAGTTGTTCACAGGACAGTTGTTCACTGGACAGTTGCTCATGGGACAGTTGTTCATGGGACAGTTGCTCACGGGATAGTTGTTCATGGGATAGTTGTTCATGGGACAGTTGCTCATGGGACAGTTGTTCATGGGACAGTTGTTCACAGGACAGTTGTTCACTGGACAGTTGCTCATGGGACAGTTGTTCATGGGACAGTTGCTCACGGGATAGTTGTTCATGGGATAGTTGTTCATTGGACAGTTGCTCATGGGACAGTTGCTCACGGTACAGTTGTTCATTGTACAGTCGCTCACGGGACAGTTGTTCGTTGGACAGTTGCTTATGGGACAGTAGTTCATTGGACAGTAGTTCACGGAACAGTTGACCACGGGACAGTCTACATCAGCCGCTTTTTTACAATTCCAGTCAATGATATTGATATGTGAATATATATTTTATTTGTGATCATTACATCTTAAAAGTACATGATGTAGATCCATAGCACATGATGTAGATCCATAGCACATGATGTAGATCCATAGTACCTATACCTGGTAGGTTCAGAGGTCTGTATGTGTGTCTACAGTCTGTGCTGCAGTAGAGCTTGGGCCAGGAGGAGATTGAGAGAGCCACCAGTCTGTGTGAGCCTGGTGGAGACAGTGGGACACAGGAGAGACACCTGGTCCTTGTGGTGTGTGAAGCCAGAGAGACACTGTAGAGCCACTAGTGACCGGTACAGAGCCACTGTGTCCTCGCGGTACCGGCCTGCATCCACAAATGGACATGGTGGACTGACTCGGTCCAGTTGACTGGCCACACTATCTAGCAACACCTTGCATTCATGCACCAGTACGCTCAACTGATCTTCATGTGTAGACTCGTCCAGTGTGTCTTGTGTTGCCCTGTACACACAGGTTCCAGTGAGGAGTCTCACGGCTGAACCAGCACGACCTTGAGCTGTGTCTGTGGTTCCAAGGGACCTCGTGAGGAAGTTGTTGAGGTGACGCGCCACGAGGTTGATGAAGCTCACCGGGTCACTGAATGTGTTCATTTCTCCCTTGTCAAACAACCTCACAGCGTTCTCCTACAAGACAATGTCACATCTCTTATAATATGATATTGATTGGTTGTATTTGTGTTGCCTCTGTATTGGCCTGACGGTAGCTGTATTGGTCCGAGACTGCAGGTTGAGGACCAATACAGCTACCTGAATTTTGTATTATTAGACAATTTTGCATACTATGATGAGTGTATATGACTGAAGTTTGACATTTTGAACTGGCAATGATGTGATTATAAATTCCAGCAGTTATTTCCCATGTGCTGAAACAATGGTTCGTCTGTCATGAAGCATGATGGCATTTGAAATTAAGCTAACATCATAATCTAACATTCTCGATTATGTATTCGGACAATAACTTATACAGTCAATTAATAAAAAGATATATTTTCAAACATTTTGCATATACTGTTAATTTACAGAAATAATATCGTGGGCTTTTTCATTATATTCCAAAATCATCAATGGCTGTTCACAGTAATGTTTGACAAAGTGTTTTTGACATGCAAGTACACACAAACTAATGCACGCTCGTACACACATGCATGTGCACATGTGCAATCAATATAAATTCACAGCTAACTACCTGACATCTTAGATGCGGCCATATGTAATTAATTTAGTAATATACTAGTTTAGCATATAATCACCAAGGTTATCCTGCCTAAGATCACCTGCCATAAAATGAGAAAGAAGTCAACATTAATAGCCATCATTTGTCACCCTGTCACTTGATTCCGTGGGAATCCCGCTCCCAAAGGGAGTGTTCATTTATGGGGTCCAATGTCATGCCCAGTTGCCCAGCAGAACATTTCTAGGCAGGCTGTTGTGTTGTGCTATCTCTCTACCTGTTACAATATTATACATCAAGTGGCCTTATCTAAACTGGCTGTGTGTGTTGGCTGATTGGGCAATTAGAGACAGCACTGGCAGTTGAGTGAAGTTGGTTGGAGGCATTCTAGCAGGGCCTACTTATCTAAGATAATGACACTTGCTATGTTTTAACTGTAGATTCACTTGTGGCTATGACACCTGTTGTTATTGTTCTTTATCATGACTGACAGGCCTAACACCCTACCAACACAATATATGACTGACAGGCCTAACACCCTAGCAACACATGATGTGACTGACAGGCCTAACACCCTATTAACACATGATATGACTGACAGACATAACACCCTACCAACACATGATATGACTGACAGGCCTAACACCCTACCAACACATGATGTGACTGACAGGCCTAACACCCTACCAACACATGATGTGACTGACAGGCCTAACACCCTACCAACATATGATATGACTGACAGACCTAACACCCTACCAACACATGATATGACTGACATGCCTAAAACCCTACCAACACATGATGTGACTGACAGGCCTAACACCGTACCAACACATGATATGACTGACAGACCTAACACCCTAGCAACACATGATATGACTGACAGGCCTAACGCCCTACCAACACATGATATGACTGACATGCCTAACACCCTACCAACACATGATGTGACTGATAGGCCTAACACCCTACCAACACATGATATGACTGACAGGCCTAACACCCTACCAACACATGATGTGACTGACAGGCCTAACACCCTACCAACACATGATATGACTGACAGGCCTAACGCCCTACCAACACATGATATGACTGACAGGCCTAACACCCTACCAACACATGATATGACTGACAGGCCTAACACACTACCAACACATGATATGACTGACAGACCTAACACCCTACCAACACATGATGTGACTAACAGACCTAACACCCTACCAACACATGATGTGACTGACAGACCTAATGCCCTACCAACAGATGATGTGACTGATATGCCTAATGCCTTACCAACACATGATGTGACTGACAGGCCTAACACCCTACCAACACATGATGTGACTGACAGGCCTAATGCCCTACCAACAGATGATGTGACTGATATGCCTAATGCGCCTAATGCCTTACCAACACATGATGTGACTGACAGGCCTAACACCCTACCAACACATGATGTGACTGACATGCCTAACATCCTACCAACACATGATATGACTGACAGGCCTAACACCCTACCAACACATGATATGACTGACAGACCTAACACCCTACCAACACATGATACGACTGATATGTCTAATGCCATACCAACACATGATGTGACTGACATGCCTAACATCCTACCAACACATGATATGACTGACAGGCCTAACGCCCTACCAACACATGATATGACTGACAGACCTAACACCCTACCAACACATGATACGACTGATATGTCTAATGCCATACCAACACATGATGTGACGGACAGGCCTAACACCCTACCAACACATGATGGGACAGACAGGCCTAACACCCTACCAACACATGATATGACTGACATGCCTAATGCCCTACCAACACATGATGTGACTGACAGGCCTAACGCCCTACCAACACATGATATGACTGACATGCCTAATGCTCTACCAACACATGATGTGATGCAATTACATTACATTATATGGCCAGAAACTCAAATCAAACATGAGCATAGTATCAAAACTCTTGTTATCCTATTTTTAAATATACACTGCTAGTGTCCAAGAAAGAGTGCACTAAGAACAACTCACAGGAAGTCTACCGTTAACATTTCCATAATAAGGTTTGTTTAATACTAATTAATAACCCTAAGAGCAATCATCGTCGCCATTAGTGAACAAATTATCTCTCTAAATGTGTGGCTAGGCGTATGCTCAATAATATTATATATAAAGATAGTTTTTAAGCTAACAATAAAATAAAGGTAAACAATTGTTTGGAAGTGTGATGATGTCTATTTTCTTTCAATTTAATACATACTTGCCATAAATAATTACAGTGAGAGCCTCCCGACATAAACTAACTATTGTAAAAATATGTGTTGCATTGTGTGCTTTTGTTTGTTTATTGTCAAATAAATTGTTCCAATTCCAATTACAGTGTATAGTATTTGTTAAAAATATGAAGTCCAATTAATATAACTGTTGAATAAATTACAAATAGTTGATTTGGCTGATGTTTATTCAACTGGCAATGTGTGTGCGTGTGCGTGTGCTTGAGAGAGTGTGTGCGTGCATGCGCAGGTGTTTGTGACTGCAGGCATTAAAAAGTGTACGAGGAATGTTTGCACTTCAAAAACCTCAACCTATGAAGTGACAACACTTCCAGCATAGGACCTAATGCCTATGTCTGAAAAAATTGGTAAATGGTTCATTTACTTTTGATTTTCAATGTTATGCATATGTGATATGAGCATCATCATTTGTGATATCCTGTCTCCCTGAGGATTTAAAAGGTTTCAACAAGTCATCACATTTTACTGAAGAAAAATATCCAGTGGTTAGCATTTCATCAACAACAAACACAAATGGTTACATTTGCATAATGATACTAAAATATATAATTTTGTAACACTTACGAGAATGGGTCATGATAATAGAACTAAGTAAAGCACTAACTATAATGACACTCATGTAGGGACACTGATTTTTCGCAATCGTGGAAAATCCGGTTTTGAAATTGAATTTAGGTTTTGAAACGGAATTGACCTTTTGGAACAGAAATTCTGCGATCATGCAAAATGGATGGAATTCCGCGTAATCGACATTTTGCCACAGAATTTGCGTTTTCGAATGGAAACTCCATAAACGCTGAAAGAATAGAATTACCAACACCGTAAATGATACTGACTTTATTGGCGATATTTTGAAATAGACATGATTACAATGCAATGGTATTCGTTTATTTTGGTAGATTTATGACGCAGGATTTTAAAAACACACAAGGCACATTTTTGTGAAATGTCATGGCGCCCCTGCTACCTCACGTCAACCAACGTAAACAGGGATGCGGGCAGAAGGTGCTAACATAAACCGTTTCGTAATCATTGTCTGGTTGTCCGCTAAGCGCATAGAAGATATGTTAATGAATTATACTTGTCACATCGTTAGAACACGCATAAGTGTACAGATTCCGGTTTCAAAAACAAAAACTTGAAGGAATAACAACAGCCTAGGTTATGCAGGCTCAAAGTGGTATAGTCTGGGTTTCATAGTTCTAACAAATACTGTTGGATGGCGTCATATATGGCGCTAGCTAAAATGGTTGAACAAAAATAATTAGTGAAACAGCATCAGTTATTTGAACATTCAAGATTTAAGTTGTCCTCTTGTCTTTCTATCTTTCTTAACTGAGAACAAAATATTTCTATCAATATTTTCATAACCATTCAATATTTTAAATACTTCTATCTGACCTCCTCTCAATCTCCTTGTCTCTAGTGTTGTTAAACCACATTCTTTTAGGCATTTTTCATAACTAAGATCCCTCAGTTTTGGTATCATTTTAGTCGCTCTCCTCTGTACTCTTTCTAGCATATCTATGTCCTTCTTGCGATATACAATATTCTAAATGAGGCGTAACTAATGTTTTTTACAGCAGTATTTTTAATTCTTTTTTCCTTATACGTTATATTTCGCCTAATTAATCCAAGGATTTGATTTCCCTTTGAAGCTGCAACCTTCGTATCAGCACTAATGATTAACCCTAAGTCCTTTTCTTTTACAGTAGTACTTGGTACAGTACCCCCATTGTATATTCTACATCTTCGTTCCCATATCCTGTGTCGAGGCATTTACATTTCCCAAAACTGAACAACATTTACCACTTTTCAGACCATTTGATCAACCTGTCAAGATCATCTTGTAAGTGCTGTCTATCTCCATCACTTTTAATCCTTCTAAAAACTTTTGTATCATCCGCAAATTTCAACACCTTGCTTGTTATATCATCGTCCAAATCATTGATATATATTAAGAATAATATATGTCTCAGTACTGATCCCTGTGGTACCCCACTCAAAACTGATTTCCAGTTTGAAGCCTCCCCATCAACTACTACCCGTTGTCTTCTGTCAATCAGCCATTTTTCTATCCAGTTAATTAAACCATTTCCTATGCCATGGGCCTTTAGATTAAGCAGTAATCTTTGATGTGGCACTTTGTCGAAAGCTTTTTTAAAATCTAAGCAGATGATATATACTGGTGATCCATCGTCTACCCACTTAGTGATATCTTGAAATAACATAACATATTTTTAAAGTATGACCTCACTTTTAGAAACTCATCTTGAGATGGGTTTATCAAGTTATGTTTAACAAGAAAATCCACCATGTCATATTTAATTAGTCTTTCTAATAATTCGCAAATCACTGATGTTAAACTCACTGGTCTATAATTCTCTGACTTGCTTCTCGAACCTTTTTTAAATAACGGTATAATGTTTGCGTCTTTCCATTCTAAAAGAACCACTCCCTCTTCTAATGACAAATTGAAAACTGTTGCAAGCGGTATACTAATTTGTTCTACAATTTCAAATAATAGTTTGGGCAGAACCCCATCCACTCCAGGTGATTTTTTTTATCCTTCACAGCCCTTATTTTCTTAGCTACTATTTCCGGGGTTACAATTAACTGTCCTAAATAGTCTGATTCTGCCCCCTTTAACTTAGCCTCTGGTACTGGCAGTGAACTAATATCTACTCTGGTAAACACTGAACTAAAATACTCATTCAGGTCTTCTGCCATTAAGAATCCCTCTGATATTATATTTCCAGCACTATCTTCTAGAGGACCGACCTTATCCTGAACTTTCTGTTTGGTTCGAACATACGCAAAAAAATCTTGCTGTCATGTTTTATATCACAAGCTAATTTTTTTTCATAGCTTCTCTTTGAATTTCTAATTTCAGCTGTAGCTTGGTTTAGTGCTTCTTTATAAATGTTGTAGTCTTCATCATTTCCAGTACGTCTATATGAATTCCACATAATTTGTTTGTACTTAATTTTTTTAATGGCTTCTTTCGATAAGTATTTCTTTTTGGACAGTTTCCCTTGTTTTTTCAAGGAAACAAATTTATCAAAGATGCACTCAATTTCACTCTTTAAGAGAATTATTTTTTGTCCAAATTGATTATGTACAGTTGTTACTGTGTTACAAATATTGCACAAATAAATGTTGTTAGAAAAGTTAACCACACAGTAAAACAGTATTATTTAGATGTAGTAATCCTAACATTTGGATATTTTAGATATTTCATAAGAATGTTAATTTTGAAATAAAATATTTATTTTCTATACAGAAATGGGCTTCTTTAAGCAGTATGCCATTTTAAAATGGAAAATGTGTTGACATGGAAAATGTGTCATTTGAAATGGAAGATGTTTTTATCTGCAATGGAAAATACATTGTTTGAAATGGAATTTGCCTTTTCGTGAAACTGAAAATACAGTGTTTGAAATGGAATTTGCCTTTTTCAGTGTCCCTATCCATGTCGATTGGGATACTTACCGGTGTGAAGAATGCAGGCTGGAGATCTTGCAGGATCCACCGCAGTAACAGGTGCACACACGTCCCCCAGTTGACACTCCCCCATGTCTGTGTCATCATTGATAGACACACTTCCAGCGCCACCTCAGGCTGTAGCTCCACACGACACAGTCCTACAGACAACAACATCTCAGGCTGTAGCTCCACACGACAAAGTCCTACAGACAACAACATCTCAAGCTGTAGCTCAACATGACACAGTCCTACAGACAACATCTCAGGCTGTAGCTCCACATGACACAGTCCTACAGACAACAACATCTCGAGCTGTAGCTCAACATGATACAGTCCTACAGACAACATCTCAGGCTGTAGCTCCACATGACACAGTCCTACAGACAACAACATCTCAGGCTGTAGCTCCACATGACACAGTCCTATAGGCAACAACATCTTAGCCTGTAGGTCCACATGACAGTCCTACAGACAACAACACCTCAGACTGTAGCTCCACATGACAGTCCTACAGACAACAGCATCTCAGACTGCAGCTCTACAAAACAGTCCTACAGACAACATCTCAGACTGTAGCTCCACATGACGCAGTCCTACAGACAACAACATCTCAGACTGTAGCTCCACGTGACAGTCCTACAGACAATAGCATATCAGACTGTAGCTGTACATGACACAGTCCTACAGACAACATGTCAGACTGTTGCTCCACATGACACAGTCCTACAGACAACAACATCTCAGACTGTAGGTACACATGACAAAGTCCTAGACAACAACATCTCAGGCTGTAGCTCCACATGCCACAGTCCTACAGACAACATCTCAGACTGTAGCTCCACATGGCACAGTCCTGCAGACAACATCTCAGACTGTAGCTCCACACGACAAAGTCCTATAGGCAACAACATTTCAGGTTGTAGGTCTGCATGACACAGTCCTATAGACAGCAACATCTCACACTGTAGAAGGAAGAGTAGTGTCCCCCAGCTAACAGCAATGAAGGAAGAGTATAGTGTCCCCCAGCTAACAGCAATGAAGGAAGAGTGTAGTGTCCCCCAGCTAACAGCAATGAAGGAAGAGTGTAGTGTCCCCCAGCTAACAGCAATGGAGGAAGAGTATAGTGTCCTCCAGCTAACAGCAATGAAGGAAGAGTGTAGTGTCCCCCAGCTAACAGCAATGAAGGAAGAGTGTAGTGTCCCCCAGCTAACAACAATGAAGGAAGAGTATAGTGTCCCCCAGCTAACAGCAATGAAGGAAGAGTATAGTGTCCTCCAGCTAACAGCAATGAAGGAAGAGTATAGTGTCCTCCAGCTAACAGCAATGAAGGAAGAGAGTAGTGTCCCCTAGCTAACAGCAAAGGAGGAAGAGTATAGTGTCCACCAGCTAACAGCAACGAAGAAAGAGAGTAGTGTCCCCTAGCTAACAGCACAGGAGGAAGAGTATAGTGTCCCCTAGCTAACAGCAATGAATAAAAGTGTAGTGTTCCCCCAGCTAACAGCAATGGAGGCAGGGTGTAGTGTCCCCCAGCTACCAGCAATGAAGGAAGAGTATAGTGTCCCCCAGCTAACAGCAATGAAGGAAGAGTATAGTGTCCCCCAGCTAACAGCAATGAAGGAAGAGTATAGTGTCTTCCAGCTAACAGCAATGAAGGAAGAGAGTAGTGTCCCCTAGCTAACAGCAAAGGAGGAAGAGTATAGTGTCCCCTAGCTAACAGCAATGAAGGAAGAGTATAGTGTCCCCCAGCTAACAGCAATGAAGGAAGAGTGTAGTGTTCCCCCAGCTAACAGCAATTGAGGCAGGGTGTAGTGTCCCCCAGCTACCAGCAATTAAGGAAGAGTATAGTGTCCCCTAGCTAACAGCAATGAAGGAAGAGTATAGTGTCCCCTACCTAACAGCAATGAAGGAAGAGTGTAGTTCCCCTAGCTAACAACAATGAATGAAGAGTGTAGTGTCCCCCAGCTAACAGTAATGAAGGACGACTAGTGTCCCCCAGCTAACCACCTCTGCCAATGGTGACAGGTGCCGGGGTGATCCATGGCAGTGGGGCAAGGGGGCGGGGTGTGACAGGTGCTGCACTTGGGCTATGGAGGCTGCTGAGGGCCTGGGAAGATGAGAAACAGCCTCTCCATCACTGCTGTGGTGTCACTAATTGAAGTAACGCAGTAGTTGGTGTCACATTCAAGTTGGACTATCCCAAGAGGAACATTCACGTTTAGTTATGGGGAGATCATAAACAAAGTTGAGCAGTTGTAGGGTCAAGTGGCAGGGATGTTTGCAGATATTGCTGTCAAGTTTCAGCCGCAAGACAGCTGGCTCTATGAGGCAAGAAACAGGGGCATCGTTAGACTGAGCTCTCTCATAGTCTAGACTTAGTGAAGCGCATACAATCTAACTGTATTTGTTACATAAAATGTCCGATTATTTATTCACATTGTAAGTTTTTAATAATAAAACTTTGTGAACCATAAAAAAACTTATAAATTCAGAACATGAAGTCTACAGAGTTATGATGGTACAATGTTTATCATGAAGTTTGGGATTTATTTTTAATTTAGTCATATTTGCAACACAATTAAAACAGATATATGATAACATTTATCAAGTTTATAACCTTGTTAACATTACATAATATATATGTGTACAACTGATGCAAAGTTTTATTTTTGCCATGGATGCTACCAGTTGAAATACTACACAGCATCTGTTGTACTTGTTGTATGATACTGAGTGAGTACCTTTGAGGTGAGCTGGGATATAAGAACTGAGGTGATGTATCACTGTTGCCATGGTCCTACGTACACAGTCGTCTTCATCCTCCAGCAGGCGCATCACAACACTCCACAGCTCTAGTACATCCGCACCTAAAATAGTCCACAAACAACTGGATACATCTACAAGATCTGCTGGTTCGCATAATCTTAGTTAAAGGACAATGTTATATATAAATAATTAAATAAGCAAGTAAGTACACAAGTGATACGCTGTATTCTGAAAAGGTGTCTACATTTTAAAATGTGAACTGTTTCTATTCACCTTTTAACACCATCATCACTCATAAACTACACCTTTGAACTTCCCATATTCATCTTTGAACTACATGTACACATATTCACATTTGAACTACACATATTCACCACTGAACTACATGTACACATATTCACATTTGAACTACATCTATTCACCACTGATCTACACCTTTGAACTACACACATTCACCATTGAACTACAGCTATTCAACACCGAACTACACCAATTCACATTTGAACTACACATATTCACCACTGAACTAGACCTATTCACCACTGAACTACACCTTGTCACCCTTGAACTACATCTATTCACCCTTTATCTGCATCTATTGCACGCACGCATACACACACACACACAATACACCTGTGAGAACCCAGCATTTCCCTTCCATTAACTGGAAGGTAATGTTTGTATTCCACAATGTCTACCTTTGACTACCTGCAACGTGGCAGCATTCTACATAGTGTCTACCTTTGACTACCTGCAAGGTGGCAGCATTCTACATAGTGTCTACCTTTGACTACCTGCAAGGTGGCAGCATTCTACATAGTGTTTACCTTTGACTAACTGCAAGGTGGCAGCATTCTACATAGTGTCTACCTTTGACTATCTGCAAGGTGGCAGCATTCTACATAGTGTCTACCTTTGATTAACTGCAAGGTGGCAGCATTCTACATAGTGTCTACCTTTGACTACCTGCAAGGTGGCAGCATTCTACATAGTGTCTACCTTTGACTAACTGCAAGGTGGCAGCATTCTACATAGTGTCTACCTTTGACTACCTGCAAGGTGGCAGCATTCTACATAGTGTCTACCTTTGACTATCTGCAAGGTGGCAGCATTCTACATATTGTCTACCTTTGACTACCTGCAAGGTGGCAGCATTCTACATAGTGTCTACCTTTGACTATCTGCAAGGTGGCAGCATTCTACAGAGTGTCTACCTTTGACTACCTGCAAGGTGGCAGCATTCTACATAGTGTCTACCTTTGACTATCTGCAAGGTGGCAGCATTCTACATATTGTCTACCTTTGACTACCTGCAAGGTGGCAGCATTCTACAGTGTCTACCTTTGACTACCTGCAAGGTGGCAGCATTCTACATAGTGTCTACCTTTGAAGCATTACGTTATATGCCCTTTCAAAGCATGTACTACATGTTGATAAGGCACTCTCATTTTCAGGAGCAGCTGCACCTATACATGTACCTGGTATTTGGTTGCAGAAGAGATTAAGGAGTTAAGTAGTTTTAGTGTGTTTACTTCAATAATGCCATCAGCAGATCTTTTCTAAACCTGACATGTTTGAGAGATGAGAAGAAAAAGAAATTGACTGCAGTGGATGTTTCTGGTGATGCAGTGCGCTGCCCACTATAGGTATGACACCTGTCCACAGCCAGGTGTCTTCTCCTGTCATAACATGTCTGTTTACTGGCAAGTTTTTGTCACACCTGTCAAAACATTTCATGTGGATAGCTTGTTGCTGGCAGAGAAACAGACAAATCATATCTACTCGAGCAGCTGGTCCAACAGAAACATTTTTAGTACACTACGTAGTAGGGAGGTGTGACGATATATAGAACTACCAAAAATAAAGATAACTATCAGTAGTTATTGTTGATAGTACATTGAACTATCAACAGTAGTGATAGTTGACAAACAGGGCTACTTGTACAACACAAAAACAATCTTCATCAACATGTTTTTGCAATTTCATTTAGTAATTTTATTATTTACCAAACTAACCCCAACAATCAGTGACCACAGCAGTGTCATTGATGGATTCATCACATTGTGACTGAACCACCTCCAAGGTCACACAGTGGCACCACCCTAACTAACTGTTTGCTAGTCCATACTGCTATTGCAGTACTTTCACAATAGTAACACAACCCCCACTATGCTGTGTCATGAACCATTTTGTATTTGGTGCCACACTATTATATGTACTTTTGTATATATATATATATATAACATATCATATATTAACACCCTGAGCTGCGTGGGGATGGGGGCCAGGAATGGGAGGGTGAGCAGTGAGCACCCTGAGCTGCGTGGGGATGGGGCCAGGGAAGGGAGGGTGAGCAGTGAGCACCCTGCTATCATTGAAGCTACAAGGAAACATCTGGTTGCAGTATAACACAAGTACACACAACACAGCTGGTATTTTGTGCAAAGTGAATGACTCATGCGCTGCATGTTCTGACCGTCTGCGTGGGTCCTCGGTCTGTGTGGGTCCTCGGTCTGAGGGGTCCTCGGTCTGCCTTTGTTCTGGTCTGCCTGGGTCCTTGGTCTGCATGGGTGCTCAATCTGCCTTTGTTTTGGCTGGTCTGCCTGGGTACTTGGATTGCCTGGGTCCTTGTCTTTGGTTTGCCTGGGTCCTGGTCTGCCTGGGTCTTTTGTCTGCCTTGGTCCTGGTCTGCCTTGGTCCTCAGTTTGTCTGGGTCCTTGGTCTGCCTTGGTCCTGGTCTGCCTTCGTCCTGGTCTGCCTGGGTCCTCGGTTTGCCTAGTTCTTTGATCTGCCTGGTTCCTCGGTCTTCCTGCTTCCTCGGTCTGCCTGGGTCTTAGGTGTGCATGGATCCTGGTCTGCCTGGGTTCTTGGTCAGCCTGGGTCCTGGTCTGTCTGGGTCTTTGATCTGCTTGGGTCCTCGGTCTGCCTGGGTCCTAGTCTGTCTGTGTCCTAGTCTGCTTGGATCCTCGGTCTGCCTGGGTCCCCGGTCTGCCAGGGTCCATGGTCTGCAAGGGTCCTCGGTCCGCAGGGGTCCTGGTCTGACTGGGTCCTTGCACATGACATGCAGGCATCAGCCATCACTTGATGACAGGAGCCGGAGCCCCTCCCACTGCCTGAGTCCGCCCAGGTGGTTAGTAAGCAGTCATTTTTAGATAACCCATCATAAACATCATTGCTTAAAGGCATCTCAAGTATCCGAATGTTCCTTGGGAAACGTGGGAAGACGGTTTGAGGGGTGACAGGAGGTGTTGAAGATGTCACCAACACATGCCTTCCTTCAATCAAGCCCTAGAATCACCAGCAGACATGTCAACATGGCTCTTTTAGACACTATTAGGCCTAAGTCGCTGCCAGAGACATGCTTTATTGGAAGCACATTTAACGCGGCAGGTGCTGTACTTGGAACACCACTTGAAGGATTGCAGTGCAGAATTGGTTAATAACAAACACACCTAGTAACCAACCAGGTTGCAAGGATCGGTAATGGTACCTTTATTATTTTTGTTACAATATATACGTTACAGTAAACCTTGGATATAATGAATTTGCTTGTAACAAATTCTTGCTTATAACAAATAAATGAACTGGTTTCGAGTTATTTTAATTGAATTTCTGAAAAATTTCTGCACATATAAGAAATTATTACAATAAATTATAACAAATTTGTGGCTATAACGAACAATTCTGTGGGTCCGAGTGGCTAAAATCTATTTAAATATCATCGGACATAAAGAATCAAAGATGTGATAAAATGTGGGTCTGGATCCACTTTTCTTTACATTGAAGACAATGGAATAAAGACAGTTTCTTACCATCTAGATTTATACTGGGTTGTAAGCTTCTTATTCACCTATTTCAAGCCTATTTCTGTTAGTATGACAAAGTTTGTGGGCAATTTCAGGTATAATTTTTTTTTAGATATAACAAGTAAATTGGTCAGTCCTGAGCATTTCTCAGTTTTATTGTACAGTATATCAATGATTTGGATGATGCTACAACAAATATGATACTGAAAAATTAAACACGATTACCCTAGTCAAATGGTCAGAAAAATAGCACAGATGTTGTTCAATGTAATGCCCACACATTACACACAGGAACTTGGATGTGAAATATAAAATGTTCTACATACTACCATAAAATAAGAGTTTAGAACCGTGTAGGATCACAACAATGAAGGGTAATCAATTCTCTGACTACCGGTAATTACGAGAGATATAACTTATAATAAAAAAGATGATAAAAGGGTATATAAAAAAATATTATACCGCTATGTAAAGCAATGGTTAGGTCTCATTTAGAATACTGGGTGCATAAGCATGAGCATGAGCAGGGCGTAAACCCTTCTGTGATGGCCTAGAGCAGTGGCTAGGTCGTAACCATGCTAGTCGGTATGTATGAGCGTTATTTGAGCTCCATTTCCGGGAATTTCCCGCCCAGCCATGATATATCTCTATGACCAAGAACCACTAGGTGAAATGCCAGTCAGTGGTCGCAACTCAAGAAAAATGGCGGCTGATAGTTTGGGTGAGACGGTCAACTCAGAAGAAAAATTTGGTGAATTGGAATTTGTATTAAGTTTATGCATAAGGCCCCTGTATACAAGCATGGAGGTGGTATCACAGGAAGGACATAGACACACTAGAGAGAGTGGAGAGGATAACTACAATAATTCAAGTTGTGAAAAATGCCTAAAATAGCGTGGCTTAACACTTCAGACAAAGAGATTAACAGGAGATCGATCATATAGTATTTTTGTTCTCAGTGAATCCATAAACTAGCTGCGGCGTAAGCCACTGACGCCACCAGCCACCCCACACTGCTGCTGGTCACCAACGCCATTGGACCATGTTAGCAGCGCCATCTACTGGATAGTTGTGAAACATATAAAGAATTAACTCCTATCTACAACCTGTCGATTTAATCCATTTTTAAAGAATACCGATACTGCAATTATTTCAATATTTCATGATTCAAACTGACCTATCATTTATAACCAGGTCTAATGGTGTTAACCCACAAACATAGACACAATCTGAGTGAAATAGGTCATAGTTCATGATTTAGAATATCCTTTAATTACACACTTGGATCAAATATGTATGTAGTATACTTAGATGCATCATATACCTACAATCTTGTAGGGAATTTGATGCAGCTAGAAATAAAAATACTTGCAATTGCAAAATCAGCATGACTCATATTTCATTTAAGAGGTAAAAAATTTGTCTAGAATTTCAGCCCATGTATTGACAAACTGAATGGGATCCAGGGTAGAGGGCTAGAAAAACAAGGACACAATGCAACGTTAATGACGGAACAGTGCAGTTTTTACCAGAAACTATTAATTCTGATAGAGGATTATAAATGAATGGAATAAATAATCTGATTGCATTAATGCTAGTAGTGTTGATATGTTTAAAAACAAAACTGACATATCTCAGAAGAGTGAGACAAAAGTTGGAAGTTTGTTAAGTCGAAGGCTTTCTTATCCAAGTGTCATCTGGGGTTTCACTGTAGGTATTGATAACTACTCTCACAATTAATGCAAGAATAAAACAGTGGTACTGTTTGTTGCCAGGAATAGACACAGAAGACTACAAATGTAACCCACCCACACCCATCCACCCACCCATACACATCCACCCACACCCATACACACCCACCCACCCACATACACCCACCCATACACACACACCCACCCACCTATCCACCCACCCACCTATACACAGTACACACCCACCCACCTACACCCAACCACATCCCACCCACCCACCCACCCACCCACCCACCCACCCACCCACCCACCCACCCACACACACCCCCCCGCCCTGTAGCACTCACCAGCGGTGGCATCACACAGCAGATGGGAGCTGTGGAGTAGAGCTGATCCACAGCTCAGTCTTAGCTGCTGGCTGTGGTGGGTCGAGCAGCTATCACACAGCAGCTCCACCCACTCACACAACACATGGTTTTCAGCAGCACTCTACAACACAACACAACACACATGGTCATATCACTCATACATCACATGGTCATATCATACAATCACACTTCACTTGGTCATATCACACACCACACAGTCATATCACACTCACACAGTCATATCATACAATCATACATCACATGGTCATATCATACAATCACACATCACATGGTCATATCACATAATTACACATCACGTGGTCATATCATACAACCACACATGACATTGTCATATCACACAATCACATGTTCATATCATACAATCATATGTTCATATCATACATCACATGGTCATATCATACAATTACACATCATGTGATCATATCGTACAACCACACATGACATTGTCATATCACACAATCAAATGTTCATATCACACAATCACATGTTCATATCATACATCACATGGTCATATCACATGACTTGTTGCCCAACAAAAGTTCCGTCAAGCCATAAAAAAACGGATGCTGAAAATTTGGGCGTTTGTGCATTCTGTTGTAAACTGTACTAAAATTATGGCTCCAAGTTTTTCTTTAGATGTCATGCCATAATAGTAATGAGATTCACATATATAACCATTATAAACTTTTGATGAAGGTCACGTGCATAATTTTGATTGTGATGTAGACAAGTCATGACATGGAGGATCTGTGAATTGACATTACACTTTTTGGTCATTAGTTTCTCTGGTGAGTGAATATTTTATTTGCTGACCAGAATTTTAACTCCCCCTTTAGCTAAAGTAGCAACATACATGTACATATTGTTAATCCTCTCATTTCCCTTGCATTGCTAGACCACCATACACGTACATATTGTTAACACTCCTCACACTTCCCTTGCATTGTTTCACCAGCATACATGTACATATTGTTAACACTCCTCTCACTTCCCTTGCATTGTTTCACCAGCATACATGTACATATTGTTAACACTCCTCTCACTTCCTTTGCATTATTTCACCAGCATACATGTACATATTGTTAACACTCCTCTCGCTTCCCTTGCATTGTTTCACCAGCATACATGTACATATTATTATAACACTCCTCTCACTTCCCTTGCATTGTTTCACCAGCATAAATGTACATATTGTTAACACTCCTCTCGCTTCCCTTGCATTGCTTCACCAGCATACATGTACATATTGTT
Organism: Escarpia spicata; assembly: GCA_963995525.1. Lineage (NCBI taxonomy): Eukaryota > Metazoa > Annelida > Polychaeta > Sabellida > Siboglinidae > Escarpia > Escarpia spicata. Next base: position 16,816,439 of record OZ023211.1, on the reverse strand, counting down.
AACACTCCTCTCACTTCCCTTACACTGTTTCACCAGCATACATGTACATAGTGTGAACACTCCTCTCACTTCCCTTGTGTTGCTTCACTAGCATACATGTACATATTGTTAACACTCCTCTCACTTCCCTTGCATTGTTTCACCAGCATACATGTACATAGTGTTAACACTCCTCTCACTTCCCTTGCGTTGCATCACCAGCATACATGTACATATTGTTAACACTCCTCTCACTTCCCTTGCGTTGCTTCACCAGCATACATGTACATATTGTTAACACTCCTCTCACTTCCCTTGCATTGCTTCACCAGCATACATGTACATATTCTTAACACTCCTCTCACTTCCCTTGAATTGCTACACCACCATACATGTATATATTGTTAACACTCCTCTCACTTCCCTTGCATTGCTTCACCAGCATACATGTACATATTCTTAACACTCCTCTCACTTCCCTTGCATTGCTTCACCAGCATACATGTACATATTGTTATCACTCCTCTCACTTCCCTTGCGTTGCTTCACCAGCATACATGTACATATTGTTAACACTCCTCTCACTTCCCTTGCATTGCTTCACCAGCATACATGTACATATTCTTAACACTCCTCTCACTTCCCTTGAATTGCTACACCACCATACATGTATATATTGTTAACACTCCTCTCACTTCCCTTGCATTGCTTCACCAGCATACATGTACATATTCTTAACACTCCTCTCACTTCCCTTGCATTGCTTCACCAGCATACATGTACATATTGTTATCACTCCTCTCACTTCCCTTGCGTTGCTTCACCAGCATACATGTACATATTGTTAACACTCCTCTCGCTTCCCTTGTATTGCTTCACCAGCATACATGTACATATTCTTAAAACTCCTCTCGCTTCCCTTGCATTGCTTCACCAGCATACATGTACACATTGTTAACACTCCTCTCGCTTCCCTTGCATTGCTTCACCACCATATATGTACATATTGTTAACACTCCTCTCGCTTCCTTTGCATTGCTTCACCAGCATACATGTACATATTGTTAACACTCCTCTCGCTTCCCTTGTATTGCTTCACCAGCATACATGTACATATTCTTAACACTCCTCTCACTTCCCTTGCTACACCAGCATACATGTACATATTGTTAACACTCCTTTCACTTCCCTTGCATTGTTTCACCACCATACATGTACATATTGTTAACACTCCTCTCACTTCCCTTACATTGTTTCACCAGCATACATGTACATAGTGTTAACACTCCTCTCACTTCCCTTACATTGTTTCACCAGCGTACATGTACATAGTGTTAACACTCCTCTCACTTCCCTTGTGTTGCTTCACCAGCATACATGTACATAGTGTTAACACTCCTCTCACTTCCCTTGTGTTGCTTCACCAGCATACATGTACATAGTGTTAACACTCCTCTCACTTCCCTTGTGTTGCTTCACCAGCATACAAGTACATATTGTTAACACTCCTCTCGCTTCCCTTGCATTGTTTCACCAGCATACATGTACATATTGTTAACACTCCTCTCGCTTCCCTTTGCGTTGCATCACCAGCATACATGTACATATTGTTAACACTCCTCTCACTTCCCTTGCGTTGCTTCACCAGCATACATGTACATATTGTTAACACTCCTCTCACTTCCCTTGCATTGCTTCACCAGCATACATGTACATATTCTTAACACTCCTCTCACTTCCCTTGAATTGCTACACCACCATACATGTATATATTGTTAACACTCCTCTCACTTCCCTTGCATTGCTTCACCAGCATACATGTACATATTCTTAACACTCCTCTCACTTCCCTTGCATTGCTTCACCAGCATACATGTACATATTGTTATCACTCCTCTCACTTCCCTTGCGTTGCTTCACCAGCATACATGTACATATTGTTAACACTCCTCTCGCTTCCCTTGCATTGCTTCATCACCATATATGTACATATTGTTAACACTCCTCTCGCTTCCCTTGCATTGCTTCACCAGCATACATGTACATATTGTTAACACTCCTCTCGCTTCCCTTGTATTGCTTCACCAGCATACATGTACATATTCTTAAAACTCCTCTCGCTTCCCTTGCATTGCTTCACCAGCATACATGTACACATTGTTAACACTCCTCTCGCTTCCCTTGCATTGCTTCACCACCATATATGTACATATTGTTAACACTCCTCTCGCTTCCTTTGCATTGCTTCACCAGCATACATGTACATATTGTTAACACTCCTCTCGCTTCCCTTGTATTGCTTCACCAGCATACATGTACATATTCTTAACACTCCTCTCACTTCCCTTGCTACACCAGCATACATGTACATATTGTTAACACTCCTTTCACTTCCCTTGCATTGTTTCACCACCATACATGTACATATTGTTAACACTCCTCTCACTTCCCTTACATTGTTTCACCAGCATACATGTACATAGTGTTAACACTCCTCTCACTTCCCTTACATTGTTTCACCAGCGTACATGTACATAGTGTTAACACTCCTCTCACTTCCCTTGTGTTGCTTCACCAGCATACATGTACATAGTGTTAACACTCCTCTCACTTCCCTTGTGTTGCTTCACCAGCATACATGTACATAGTGTTAACACTCCTCTCACTTCCCTTGTGTTGCTTCACCAGCATACAAGTACATATTGTTAACACTCCTCTCGCTTCCCTTGCATTGTTTCACCAGCATACATGTACATATTGTTAACACTCCTCTCGCTTCCCTTTGCGTTGCTTCACCACCATACATGTACATATTGTTAACACTCCTCTCACTTCCCTTACATTGTTTCACCAGCATACATGTACATATTGTTAACACTCCTTTCACTTCCCTTGCATTGTTTCACCAGCATACATGTACATATTGTTAACACTCCTCTCACTTCCCTAGCATTATTTTACCAGCATACATGTACATATTGTTAACACTCCTTTCACTTCCCTTGCATTGTTTAACCAGCATACATGTACATATTGTTAACACTCCTCTCGCTTCCCTTGCGTTGCTTCACCACCATACATGTACATATTGTTAACACTCCTCTCACTTCCCTTGTGTTGCTTCACCAGCATACATGTACATAGTGTTAACACTCCTCTCACTTCCCTTGTGTTGCTTCACCAGCATACATGTACATATTGTTAACACACCTCTCGCTTCCCTTTCATTGTTTCACCAGCATACATGTACATATTGTTAACACTCCTCTCACTTCCCTTGTGTTGCTTCACCAGCATACATGTACATAGTGTTAACACTCCTCTCACTTCCCTTACATTGTTTCACCAGCATACATGTACATAGTGTTAACATTCCTCTCACTTCCCTAGCATTGTTTCACCAGCATACATGTACATATTGTTAACACTCCTTTCACTTCCCTTGCATTGTTTCACCAGCATACATGTACATATTGTTAACACTCCTCTCACTTCCCTTGTGTTGCTTCACCAGCATACATGTACATAGTGTTAACACTCCTCTCACTTCCCTTACATTGTTTCACCAGCATACATGTACATAGTGTTAACACTCCTCTCACTTCCCTAGCATTGTTTCACCAGCATACATGTACATATTGTTAACACTCCTTTCACTTCCCTTGCATTGTTTCACCAGCATACATGTACATATTGTTAACACTCCTCTCACTTCCCTTGTGTTGCTTCACCACCATACATGTACATATTGTTAACACTCCTCTCACTTCCCTTACATTGTTTCACCAGCATACATGTACATAGTGTTAACACTCCTCTCACTTCCCTTGTGTTGCTTCACCAGCATACATGTACATAGTGCTAACACTCCTCTCACTTCCCTTACATTGTTTCACCAGCATACATGTACATAGTGTTAACACTCCTCTCACTTCCCTTGTGTTGCTTCACCTGCATACATGTACATAGTGCTAACACTCCTCTCACTTCCCTTGTGTTGCTTCACCAGCATACATGTACATATTGTTAACACTCCTCTCACTTCCCTTGCATTGTTTCACCAGCATACATGTACATATTGTTAACACTCCTCTCACTTCCCTTGCATTGTTTCACCAGCATACATGTATATATTATTAACACTCCTCTCACTTCCCTTGCGTTGCTACACCAGCATACATGTACATGTGTGTATATGTGTAGCATGGGAGGCTTGAAAATAAACTTGAAGAAAGTTAGACTAGGGAACACTGACAGAAAAACAGGAAAAGCTACAGGCAGCAAAGTGACGTGAGATGATGGGTGAATTGATGTATCCAGGACCAGACCCAATATGTCACGTCAGAATGAAAATATGCGCATGACTTCTGTCAAGCTTTGTCACCAATGTTAATAACGGTTATATATAAGTGAATTACATTAAGATTGCTGCCTGACAGCTTATAAATCAAACATTCACTCATGTAGTAATCACTAAAACACTCTGCCATATGTGTTTGTCATAAAGAAACACTTTTGTGACCAGAATTTCAACAAAACATACAAAGGAATGAAACCAATGCACGACGTGTTCAGCATCTATTTTTGATTGCTTGACAGAGCTTTTGCTAGATAACAGGCTAACTGAGAGAAGAAACAGGCATGAAGAATAAGACTGTGAACTGACATTGTTGGGAGGGAGGCAGGCCACTAGTCGTCCCGTCAGTTCCACTGCTGCACACCGTACTTCATCTCTGTAACAAACTGCTCTCTTAATGCACTCTTACTTATTGTCTCTTTACAAATTATTTAATTACTCATTATTTACTCATTTGTGCAACATTTTTTTGTTTACCAACAAAATAAAACATAGCATATTATGGCTCTTTGACAGTGTTCTAATTCTACTGTGCTCCTTTCAGGAAATCACTTTCATCAAAACAATGATTGTTAAATGTTTCTTTGGTAGTCTGGCCAATATCCTAAAATATAATCTGGTGACAGGAATCGATGTGTCCGACTACATCACACTGACATGCTAGACACATGCATGCACATGCACATGTATTACAAGATATTCTAGTTCCTGCTGAATTTGGATGAGATAGCTGCTCCATAATGATGAAAAACTGGCACCTTGCTGTGTTTGTGAGAGTCAATGTGTACAGCAGCATCTGAAAGACACCAAGCACACCAATTTATACACCACGGCTGTACCAAGCACACCAATTTATACACCACGGCTGTACCAAGCACACCAATTTATACACCACGGCTGTACCAAGCACACCAATTTATACACCACGGCTGTACCAAGCACACCAATTTATACACCACGGCTGTACCAAGCACACCAATTTATACACCACGGCTGTACCAAGCACACCAATTTATACACCACGGCTGTACCAAGCACACCAATTTATACACCACGGCTGTACCAAGCACACCAATTTATACACCACGGCTGTACCAAGCACACCAATTTATACACCACGGCTGTACCAAGCACACCACTTCATACACCACGGCTGTATCAAGCACACCAATTTATACACCACGGCTGTACCAAGCACACCAATTTATACACCACGGCTGTACCAAGCACACCAATTTATACACCACGGCTGTACCAAGCACACCACTTCATACACCACGGCTGTACCAAGCACACCAATCTATACACCACGGCTGTACCAAGCACACCAATCTATACACCACGGCTGTACCAAGCACACCAATCTATACACCACGGCTGTACCAAGCACACCAATCTATACACCACGGCTGTACCAAGCACACCAATCTATACACCACGGCTGTACCAAGCACACCAATCTATACACCACGGCTGTACCAAGCACACCAATCTATACACCACGGCTGTACCAAGCACACCAATTTATACACCACGGCTGTACCAAGCACACCACTTCATACACCACGGCTGTACCAAGCACACCACTTCATATACCACGGCTGTACCAAGCACACCAATTTATACACCACGGCTGTACCAAGCACACCAATTTATACACCACGGATGTACCAAGCACACCACTTCATATACCACGGCTGTACCAAGCACACCACTTTGTACACCATGGCTGTACCAAGCACACCAATTTATACACCACAGCTGTACCAAGCACACCAATTTATACACCACGGCTGTACCAAGCACACCACTTCATACACCACAGCTGTACCAAGCACACCAATTTATACACCACGGCTGTACCAAGCACACCACTTCATACACCACGGCTGTACCAAGCACACCAATTTATACACCACGGCTGTACCAAGCACACCAATTTATACACCACTGCTGTACCAAGCACACCAATTTATACACCACGGCTGTACCAAGCACACCAATGTATACACCACGGCTGTACCAAGCACACCAATTTATACACCACTGCTGTACCAAGCACACCAATTTATACACCACGGCTGTACCAAGCACACCAATTTATACACCACTGCTGTACCAAGCACACCAATTTATACACCACGGCTGTACCAAGCACACCAATTTATACACCACGGATGTACCAAGCACACCAATTTATACACCACGGATGTACCAAGCACACCACTTCATATACCACGGCTGTACCAAGCACACCACTTTGTACACCACAGCTGTACCAAGCACACCAATTTATACACCACGGCTGTACCAAGCACACCACTTCATACACCACGGCTGTACCAAGCACACCAATTTATACACCACGGCTGTACCAAGCACACCCATTTATACACCACGGCTGTACCAAGCACACCAATTTATACACCACGGCTGTACCAAGCACACCACTTTATACACTATGGCTGTACCAAGCACACCAATTTATACACCACGGCTGTACCAAGCACACCAATTTATACACCACGGCTGTACCAAGCACACCACTTCATACACCACGGCTGTACCAAGCACACCACTTTATACACCATGGCTGTACAAAGCACACCACTTCATACACCATGGCTGTACCAAGTACACCACTTCATACACCACTGCTGTACCAAGCACACCACTTCATACACCACTGCTGTACAAAGCACACCACTTTATACACCATGGCTGTACCAAGTACACCACTTCATACACCACGGCTGTACCAAGTACACCACTTCATACACCATGGCTGTACCAACAAACCACTTTATACACCACGGCTGTACCAAGCACACCACTTCATACACCATGGCTGTACCAAGTACACCACTTCATACACCACGGCTGTACCAAGCACACCAATTTATACACCACGGCTGTACCAAGCACACCAATTTATACACCACGGCTGTACCAAGCACACCAATTTATACACCACGGCTGTACCAAGTACACCACTTCATACACCACGGCTGTACCAAGCACACCACTTTATACACCACGGCTGTACCAAGCACACCACTTTATACACCACGGCTGTACCAAGCACACTACTTCATACACCACGGCTGTACCAAGCACACCAATTTATACACCACGGCTGTACCAAGCACACCAATTTATACACCACGGCTGTACCAAGCACACCAATTTATACACCACGGCTGTACCAAGCACACCACGGCTGTACCAAGCACACCACTTTATACACTATGGCTGTACCAAGCACACCAATTTATACACCACGGCTGTACCAAGCACACCAATTTATACACCACGGCTGTACCAAGCACACCACTTCATACACCACGGCTGTACCAAGCACACCACTTTATACACCATGGCTGTACAAAGCACACCACTTCATACACCATGGCTGTACCAAGTACACCACTTCATACACCACTGCTGTACCAAGCACACCACTTCATACACCACTGCTGTACAAAGCACACCACTTTATACACCATGGCTGTACCAAGTACACCACTTCATACACCACGGCTGTACCAAGTACACCACTTCATACACCACGGCTGTACCAAGCACACCAATTTATACACCACTGCTGTACCAAGCACACCAATTTATACACCACGGCTGTACCAAGCACACCAATTTATACACCACGGATGTACCAAGCACACCACTTCATATACCACGGCTGTACCAAGCACACCAATTTATGCACCACGGCTGTACCAAGCACACCAATTTATACACCACGGATGTACCAAGCACACCACTTCATATACCACGGCTGTACCAAGCACACCACTTTGTACACCATGGCTGTACCAAGCACACCAATTTATACACCACAGCTGTACCAAGCACACCAATTTATACACCACGGCTGTACCAAGCACACCACTTCATACACCACAGCTGTACCAAGCACACCAATTTATACACCACGGCTGTACCAAGCACACCACTTCATACACCACGGCTGTACCAAGCACACCAATTTATACACCACGGCTGTACCAAGCACACCAATTTATACACCACGGCTGTACCAAGCACACCACTTTATACACTATGGCTGTACCAAGCACACCAATTTATACACCACGGCTGTACCAAGCACACCAATTTATACACCACGGCTGTACCAAGCACACCACTTCATACACCACGGCTGTACCAAGCACACCACTTTATACACCATGGCTGTACAAAGCACACCACTTCATACACCATGGCTGTACCAAGTACACCACTTCATACACCACTGCTGTACCAAGCACACCACTTCATACACCACTGCTGTACAAAGCACACCACTTTATACACCATGGCTGTACCAAGTACACCACTTCATACACCACGGCTGTACCAAGTACACCACTTCATACACCATGGCTGTACCAACAAACCACTTTATACACCACGGCTGTACCAAGCACACCACTTCATACACCATGGCTGTACCAAGCACACCACTTCATACACCATGTCTGTACCAAGCACACCACTTTATACACCACGGCTGTACCAAGCACACCACTTGATACACCACGGCTGTACCAAGCACACCACTTTATACACCACGGCTGTACCAAGCACACCACTTTATACTCCACGGCTGTACCAAGCACACCACTTTATACACCACGGCTGTACCAAGCACACCACTTCATACACCACGGCTGTACCAAGCACACCACTTCATGCACCACGGCTGCACCAAGCACACCAATTTATACACCACGGCTGTACCAAGCACACCACTTTATACACCACGGCTGTACCAAGCACACCACTTCATACACCACGGCTGTACCAAGCACACCACTTTATACACCACGGCTGTACCAAGCACACCACTTTATACACCACGGCTGCACCAAGCAAACCAATTTATACACCATGGCTGTACCAAGCACACCACTTTATACACCATGGCTGCACCAAGCACACCAATTTATTCACCACGGCTGTACCAAGCACACCAATTTATACACCACGGCTGTACCAAGCACACCACTTAATACACCACGGCTGTACCAAGCACACCACTTCATACACCACGGCTGTACCAAGCACACCACTTCATACACCACGGCTGTACCAAGCACACCACTTCATACACCACGGCTGTACCAACCTCATGTGGAGAACATGGAATGTGATGACTGCACCAGTTGTCACGGCCACCAATGAAATGGCTGGTGATCTCAGACATGTTGTTTATGAACACAATATTCACACTAGTCATACTTTGAACACATCTGACTAAACTAGTGTACACAACTACAGGCACGCACGCACGTACGCACGCATGTACACAAAAGACTACGAGAGTATCGAACTGTTACCTGTTGTGTGGTCCATGTGCCGTGTGGACTGTCCCAGGGTGTGTGGGAGGTGAGGGGATGTCTGTCCCAGGGTGTCGGGGAGGTGAGGGGGTGTCTACACAGGACCTGCAGCACCTGAACATAGAGACTCCTGCTTAAGACTCATCTTAGTCTTCTTATTCATCAGCCATCTGAGCCATATGGCAAACTTTGATCAATCTGGCAAAAAACATAATTGGTTGCAAATTCAGCAAATAAGTGTTGCAATCTATACAATTGTATGTAAGTTAACTAAATGTTTGTTGGTTGTGCTGAAATCATTACAGATCACATCACAAAGGACATCCCACGCTAAGCACTTGATTCATTGTCTTTAAAAACGTTAACGTGATATGTGACTGACTGCACGCAGTGTTGAACTGCATGGGGAGATAACACACACTTGTGTTATCAGAAGTCTTCCAATTCAATCACCCATCATAAATGTCTGTCATGAGGAAGGGGTGTCAACAACAACTGACAGATCACCTCAACACCATTGATGCAACAGGCAGCAAACATCAAGTTAACATATGAAAGAGACAGTGGTGATACAGAAAGAGGATGGAATGGTCAAACTCCTAGAGTACATATATGAAGACCCACACCGGCCAGTATCTGAACTTTTAAGTTCACACCATCTGCTACATAAAATACTGGGTGTCATCAAAACATTACTGAACAGATGCAACAACATTGTAACTGAGTCAGAGGATCTGGACCACATCACTAAAGCACTACAGTAGTGCGGGTACCCAAGTAGGACCATAAGGAAGATGAGGGAACAACAACAAAACCAGAGGGGAAAGACTAAGGATAGAGAGAAGACAGTCAACTCCATTGGTCTGTACCATATATCCAAGGAGTGACAGAACCAGTGCAATGCATACTGAAACATATAGCATCAGCTGTCAGACTATACCTAAACCTCAGAAAAATATTAGTACACCCAAATAACAAAGTGGAAGACAGTAAGAAGACCAACTGTATTTACTAAAATAAAAAACATTTGACACAAGACTAGAAAAACACAAGAAAGAAGTTGAAATTGTAACAACCAGATGTTTCACTCGAGAAAAAGGAAAGGCTCGACAAACATTGAACACAAGTTGATGATAGCTGACCATGCAGACAGAAATAACTGGGAGGGTGCCAGAGTGGTTGATAGACAGACAAGTGTGTGTGAAGGATTAAGGAGGCCATCTGAATCAGAAAGACAACACTGATAAATAGAGAAGAGGGTGGATACCGACTGATTCACGTGTGGTCAGCCTGCTCGCCACACCATCTGGCGAGCAGAAGAACATTTCCTGATGAAGGCCGCCAAAGGGGGTTCAAAATGTTCATGTGAGTCAAATTTTGTAGTGTAATATGAAAATGTTGTTATTTTGTCCGTCATGTGAATCTGACATGTAAGTACGTATTACACAATATTAAAAAAATTAAATACACAGAACTAAACAAAATGCATGCATGCTAACATACACACAATAATAATAAAGTCCAAAATATACAATTACCAAACTATATCATTCTAAAATGATTGATTGTTCAGTGATGGCACTTGAAAAATGCTGTCTCATCTTGAAACACTGAGCTGGTTAGCTGTTGCATTTCTTGGCATTGCATGTAACCATTCATGTGACCAGATCGGGATTTGGACTACCGGGTATTTGATCTGAATTAGTAACATCACCAAACTCGTTGGGCTGATAACTTGATCATTTTAGCCTTAATTTCGAACACAGTGTGAATGTTTACCTTTGCTAGGCATTCTGAGTGGCTTTCCTCTCCAGCTGCCATGCTGACCAACTTTGCAAACACGTGTACATGTTGAGCAGCTTGTCGACCAGTATTGGTCACATGACCTACTACATGTGAAGCAGCCTGTAGATCAGTTGTGGTCACCTGATCTACTAGAGACTGTCCAATAAGAACCGACTCAGACTGTGTGTTTCCACCATTCCACGTGCCGGATCCTTGTCTTGGTGCGAGTGTTTGCAGAAGGAAGAGAAGGGTCTGGAGCCTTACTTCATAGAGCGGACATGAGAGCAGATAAACCAGCTGCTGGTGACAGTTCACCTCACACACGGACGGTTTACCCATAATGCACTGCAGCAAATTGGCAGCTATAGTCTCGTAGAATTCTGCCTCTCCAGGCGATGAGGAAAGCTTCAAGTCCGACACAGCGAAGTAGCCGAGGCCGGTGCTGATAAGAGTCCCCACCAGATGGTGTTGGTGCTGTCTCACTGCCTCACTTTGGTCTGATGAATGATGCGAGAGTGTCGCATAAACCACCTTCATATATGCCGTCTTTGTCAGGAAGCAGGCATTTTCTCTACAAAACAAGTTACTGCATCTTTAGAAAGGACAAAACCAGTGACAACTATCACTACAGCTGGAGTTCTCTGATTCCTTTAAGTAACATACAGATAATGCTTTTACACATAGAGTACACACAGTTGCACCAGGCACTGGCAAAAGCAACGTAAACATGTTGCATACATGTACCTTGCATGGTTACACTCAGTCAGATGCAGTCATACCTCATATAAACTGAATGATAACCTATTGTGAATTTCAAAACACAAATATTTCCTAACATAGATATCTTCAAAAATTCTATGGTATTTTTGAATTAGGCAGACTGAGTTAAGTTTTGATGTGTAGCATAGAATATCCACAGACATAGCCAGTAGTTGCCTAGACAGCATATGCAGCCACACACACACACACCCATGTTACACTGACTCACTGAGTCGACTCATCTGATACTGAGTCTCAGTAGATAGGCTGTTCATATACTGAGTCACTGAGTGAGAGTGAACAGACTCATCTGATACTGAGTCAGTGAGAAGACAGACTCACCTTGTACTGAGCCAGTGTGAGGTCTCCAGACCAGTGACTGTTGCCTGGACCAGTCCAGAGATCTTGACGGCTGATACCGCTTGCAGCAGCTCCAACACCTGCAACACATGACACAACACACCTTGATGACACGACACAGCCTTGACGACATGACACACCTTGACGACATAACACTGCCTTAACGACATGATCCGCCTTAACAATATGACACAGCTTTGACGACACAACACAACTAGATGACATGACAGAGCCTTAACGACACAGCCTTGACGACACGACACACCTTGACGACTCAGAGGACCACCAGGTGTCAGATGATCATCAGGTGATAGAGGACCACCTGGTGACATGAGACCATCAGGTGACAGAGGACCAGAAGGTGACAGAGGACCTTCAGATGTGGTCCACTCACCTGAAGTAACACCCCATGGATGTGGTTGTGGTGGGTGTTGTCGGTTGCTGACCGAGGCAGACTGGCTAACAGCGACGTGATCACTGCTGTAACTTCACCTCTGGCCACCAGGGGGCCGAGTGCGCTCGCTGCCATCACCCGAATCTTGTAGACAGGGCTACTGGCACATCTGTTGCATAGCAAGTTGAACTTTATTATCGGTTAATGTACACTTTCACTTATGCATCTTTAGTACAAAACAGTTTGTGAGTGGCTGTCTGTCTGGCTGTTCATTCATTCTCTCATATCACTTTCGCATGTACTGTGCTGACATTCTGTATGCTAATATAAAAAATTCCTTCAATGGATGGGAGTCTTGGAGGGGCCAACATTTCAAAAGGCTGGATTTTACATGAAACCAAAAAAATTGGTGCCTGAGGTTCACAACAACTAGAAGCAGAATAAGACATGTTACCTACCCGTAGCTCTGTCATAGGAATTATCCATCAATGTGGATTTAAACAGCAAATACTTTTGGCTGTCTTTTCCTTCCTGTGCAAAACTGAATAACTCAGTTTTTTGTTTAGCATAAATTTTACAAGTTTTTACAGGAAAACTGTGTGTATGTGCGTGCGTGTAAGTCAGTGAAACTGATTGATGTCATACATAACCACCACTATACATCCACCAAAACATAGCCGCCATTCAAAATCAAACATTACAACTTGGACCATTTCAATATACTATTACTCATTCACTGTTATATATCTACCATTACACACAAACTATTACTCATCCACCATTACACAAGGACAATTACGCAAGAATCATTACACTGCCACAATTACCCGTGTGACACGTACCTCATGATGTGAGGGAGGAAGGCAATGAGGGGGTGGGAGGAGTCCGCCCCCTCCAGCACGGAAGGCAGGAGTCGCCCCAGCACCAGGAGGCTGGGAAAGAGACTCGGGTGGAGACTCAGTCTTCCTGCGGTCCTGGCAACACACACACACAACACGCTAACAAACACAACGGCTCTCTTGAGATAAAGCCATGAAGCAAGCATGTTGCAGTTACCACAATAAAGCTTTCTCATACTGTAATAAGAGTTGCAGATCAAACTATTTATTAAATATTCATATGTTAGGAAATCAAACTGGAAAGTCAGGCTTGATGAAAAAGGTAAGTTCTTATACAGCGCAGTATGAGTCCTCATGACTGCTCAAAGTGCTTTACACTTTATTCCTTGGCAGATCTGTTCAATCAAACACCAACTCGACTTCTCTGGAAAGCATTCAGGCACGCTGCAATTAATGCATGAAGACTATTCTAGCCACTGCACCAGTGCACTCCAAAAGAGCTGTTCAAGAACTAACTCAAACAGCAGTATATTGAACTTATTACAAGAGTTGAGGAAAAAGCATTGAACCAACTCTCATAGGACGATACCAAGTATAAATGCTGATGGAAGAAACATTACACATTGAACTGAGACTGTGTGTGGAGGAATAGTGCAGTGTTACGTACCCTATTGCTTGTGAAGCCTCGATTAGCTGTACGAGAAGGAACTTGTAGAGTGGCGGGAAGCGACTGAAGAACACACGTCCAGTCAAACTGGAAGAAATCAGTTTGGCAACACTGTTACACAGTTATACACAGTTACACACAGTTATAGACAGTTACACACAGTTATACACTCAAACACAGTAACAGTTACACACATTTATACACATTTACACACAATTATACAGTTTCACACACTTATACACAGTTGTACAGTTACAGTTATACACAGTTACACACAGTTGTACACATTTACACACAGTTATTCACATTTACACACAACTACACACAGGTATACAGTTACACACAGTTACACACATTTATACACAGTTACAGTCATACAGTGTAACACAGTTATACATAGTTACATACATTTACACAGTTATACAGTTACACATAGTTACACACCGTTACACAGTTATACATATTTACACAGTTATGCACATTTACACACAGCTACACACTTATACAGTTACATGCAGTTACATACAGTTACACAGTTATACACAGTCAGATACAGTCATACAGTTATACAGTTATACAGTTATACAGTTATACAGTTATAGTTACATACGATTACACACAGTTACACATAGTCAGACACAGTTACACACAATTACACAGTTATACACAGTTATATACAGTTACACTGTTTACATAACTTTACACACATTAATACAGTTACACAGTGATACACAGTGATACACAGTTACACACAGTTACACACATTTACACACATTTACACACAGTTACACACAGTTACACACAGTTACACACAGTTACACACAGTTACACACAGTTACACACAGTTACACACAGTGACAGTAACATCATATTCATCTGCTGTAGTACATGTTGTCAACTATATACATACTACTAAAATCCTTCCTAAACGTTAGTTAGATTTCACCAAAAGTGCTAAAATTTTCATGTACTCTTTACAAATATTTGTATATCAACCAAGTTATCAATATAATGACCAGCATTGCAAAGTTTGTATGGCGACATGGTTATTTTTAATGTCACAGCTGCTAGCATAGCACAGTTTAGTTATTGTAAAAGCCATGACTGATGATATAATCTAACTACTGCAGTCAACCTGCTGACACAGAGCTGTGAGGACATGCCACAGTGGCCTGAATACTTGCTGCCAGTGCCACTGAGAGGTCACAACTGACACGAATGACACAATTCACCAGTTCCTGCTGAGAGTGTCAATGAGAGGTTATAACTGACACGAATAACACAATTCACCAGTTCCTGTTAACAGTGTCACTGAGAGATCATAACTGACATGAATGACACAATTCACCAGTTCCTGCTGACAGTGTCACTGAGAGATCATAACTGACACGACTGACACAATTCACCAGTTCCTGCTGACAGTGTCACTGAGAGGCCATAACTGACACGAATGACACAATTCACTAGTTCCTGCTGCCAGTGTCCCTGAGAGGTCGTAACTGACATGAATGACACAATTCACCAGTTCCTGCTGACAGTGTCACTGAGAGGTCATAACTGACACGAATGACACAATTCACTAGTTCCTGCTGCCAGTGTCCCTGAGAGGTCATAACTGACACGAATGACACAATTCACTAACTCCTGTTAACAGTGTTACTGAGAGATCATAACTGACACGAATGACACAATTCACCAGTTCCTGCTGACAGTGTCACTGAGAGGTCATAACTGACACGAATGACACAATTCACTAGTTCCTGCTGCCAGTGTCCCTGAGAGGTCATAACTGACATGAATGACACAATTCACCAGTTCCTGCTGATGGGGTCACTGAGAGGTCATAACTGACATGAATGACACAATTCACCAGTTCCTGCTGCCAGTGTCACTGAGAGGTCACAACTGACATGAATGACACAATTCACCAGTTCCTGCTGCCAGTGTCACTAAGAGGTCACAACTAACACGAATGACACAACTCACCAGTTCCTGCAGCCCGCATCGTCCTTGGATCGCTTCACACCAAAGATGCGAGTTATGAGTGTGCTAAAGAGTAGACTGCATGAGTTCCGGATCTGAAACAGATGTTGTAATCAACTCCCTACATTAAACTGTACCTGCATATGCAAGAACCTAAGAAAAGATTGTATCATCTGTAGCACCTACATGTATCGTGGGTAACAGTCTTTTATCTTCACCTCAGTACTAATGTCCACTAAGTGACCACAGACCATTTCACTTGAGTGGGTCAGTTTAGTTACTAGGGGCCACACTGGCTATATTACTATTAATGCTGATTGTATAACAGAGTATTAACATACAGTCTGTATGTTGTAGTTAAGAAATATCTAATCATGGTTCTTTAGGTAACCATGTTGGAGAGAGAGAGAGAGGGAGGGAGGGAGAGAGGGAGGGAGGGAGGGAGGGAGGGAGCCAGGGAACGAGAGAGCTAGAGGGAGAGAGAGAGAGAGAGAGAGAGAGGGAGGGAGGGAGGGAGGGAGGGAGGGAGAGAGAGAGAGAGAGAACGAGACATAGTGAGAGAGCCAGGGAACGAGAGAGCTAGAGAGAGAGAGGGAGGGAGGGAGAGAGAGAGGGAGGGAAGGAGGTTGGGAGAGAGAGAGCATGAGAGAAAGAGAGAGAGAGACAGAGAGAGGGAGAGAGAGAGGAGAGATAGACAGAGAGAGAGACAGAGAGAGAGAGAAAGAGGGAGGGAGGGAGGGAGGGAGGGAGGGAGGGAGGGAGGGAGGGAGGGAGGGAGGGAGGGAAGGAGGGAGGAAGGGAGGAATGAGGGATGGAGGGAGGGAGGGAGGAAGGAGGGAGGAGGGAGGAGGAAGGGAAGCAGGGAGGGAGGGACAAGGAGAGGGACAGGGAGAGGGAGAGAGATATATATTATATTTTGATCGCTCAGGAATATAACTGTACAGCTTATATATGGTAATGAATACAGGATGATTGATCTATGGAGACCTTCACTAAGACCTAAAAGATTGCTGGTGTTCAGGCCACCATTACAAATATGTATTTATAGTACATAACAGTAATAGTTAAATAAAACAAAACAATTAAGTAAAAAAAGAACAAGAAAATTAGTAAACATGTAATTAAAAAACAAAACAATAGCAATATGAGTGATTTACACTGTTAGTGGCATCCAAGATGATGCATGCAATACAAAGCCACTGTCAGTAACAAAGAGACCTGCCTACCGCAATGTGAGAAGTGGACACAACTACAAGAGAGAGACTGACCGCCCAGAAGGTAGAGCCACACCCAAGGACCGCCACTTGCAGACCGTCTGAGATGAAGGGGAACACGTCGGTGGCGAGACGAGTGTCACGGTACAGCGCACGCAGGATGTTCACAGAATGTACCTAGACAGATCACGCGGTACAGACAGGTATATGATACAGACAGCCAGTACACAGTACAGACAGCTGGTACATGATAAGACAGCCGGTACGTTGTACAGACAGATGGTACATGGCACAGACAGTCGGTATATGGCACAGACAGTTGGTACATGGTACAGACTGACGGTATATGGCACACATAGCCGGTACGTGGTACAGACAGATGGTACGTGGTACAGACAGACAGTACATAGTACAGACAGTCAATACATGATACAGACAACTGATACATGGTACAGACAGCCAGGACGTGGCACAGACAGTCGATATATGGTACTGACAGCCGGTACATGGTACAGACAGCCGGTACATGGCACAGACAGCTGGTACATTGTACAGATCCAGATAGATACCTGGTATATAATACTAACAGCAGGTACATGATAAACCAAACAAAGTATTGTGATGACTGACGACAATGCTGGTGAGTTCGTAACATATGACAGCAATAGTGTGTACATGACATGTGACAGTGCAGGTGTATGTGACATGTGACAGTGCAGGTGTACGTGACATGTGACAGTGCAGGTGTACATAACAAGTGTCAGTCTGTTGTGACATGTGGCTAAGTGGTCACTGTACCTGCGCTGTGTTCTCAGTGCCTGCCTCTGGCAGAGATGACCGGGCCAGTGTGAGCAGCTCAGTGATGACCGCCTTCAGACAGACTCGGCCAGCAGTGACTGGTTCAGTGGACACAAGAGCCTGAAGAACAGTGTACAGTCATGACACAAATATATGCAATAGGTATAAAAAGAACATCAATTTTAAAGAGAGTTAATGAAATTATAAGTTGTGTCACACAATTATTATATTGCTAGGGGGCACTGTTCCTGTCCACCAGGGGGCACTGTTCCTGTCCACCAGGGGGCACTGTTCCTGTCCACCGGGGGCACTGTTCCTGTCTACCAGGGGCACTGTTCTTGACCACCAGAGGGCACTGTTCCTGTCCACCAGGGGCACTGTTCCTGTCCACCAGGGGGCACTGTTCCTGTCCACCAGGGGCACTGTTCTTGTCCACCAGGGGGCACTGTTCCTGTCCACCAGGGGCACTGTTCCTGTCCACCAGGGGCACTGTTCTTGTCCACCAGGGGGCACTGTTTATGTCCACCAGAGGTCACTGTTTCTGGTCACTAGGGCCACTGTTTATGTCCACCATGTTTGTTCCATTGGGTAAAGCCGGAAGGAATTGTGGAATGCAGTGGCACAGTGACTAGAACTTTGTGTTCTCAATCAAGAGATTGCGGCTATGAATCCTCCTGTTGCCATTTCAAACATTGAGCAAGTTCTTTCATTTCACGTTTCTCCAGTTCACTCAGCTGTATAGATCAGTACGATTGGCAATAGACAGAGATGGATACTGTGTATAGAAGTGAATGTTGTAAGTTCAAGACTACAGCTACTCGTATACCTGTATATAGAAGGGAACTCCGGCACTTCGTCTCGTGGCACAGAGTCGACTGTCAGGGTCTCCTGACTTGATGTCAGCTATGACGCTGTCCAGCCATAGTCTTGGAAGTTCATGTAATTCATCAATGGTGGATCTGCAAAAACATAAAATAATTAGTGCACATAGCAATACACAACTATTTACAAATACATTCCAAAACACCAACTTTTTCTTGGCATTAAATCTTCTCATTCTTTTCTGGATCTGCCATGATGGCATGAGTGTATCTCAACAGTCACATTATGGGAATTACCTGCTATTCCAGTGATGGTATTAAAGCTGCTTCCTAAACCGCCTTGGCCCATCAAAGTCTGGTTCTTTGGAGTCCAACTATGACGTGTGTGAAGTTATATCCACAAATGGTTTAATTTATTTTAATTTTGTTTAATTGGTCAAAAGAACTGACTTTGATTGTTACTCTGGTAATTTCTGGGTTGATAAAACCCTCAAACCACTGAACTTGTCAGTCACACACATACTTCCACAACATTGTAGTCATCTTAACAAATCCAGCGTAGGCGAGTTCAAACGCTCCTCTATGTCGCGACTGCAACAGTTGGCTGATGAAGTAGTCCCCCACTGCACGAACCTGAACATAAACAATACAGCAATCAGTTCGCATACATACACTAACCACAGGCTTCATCTAATACACTTTAATCAATCCAGATATGGTGTGCTCTAAACATAGATTGAGGTAAACTTTACCTGTTTGACAGACACCAGTCCTTTCCTGCAGCTTGGTCTCGTGGATTCCTTAGGCTGCCTGCAAGGCTCAGATGCTGATGTATCAACATTGGGGTCACTGACTGGCATGGTCTCTAGCAGCTGTCCAAGCAGCAGGGATGCCTCCTTGGCACTTCTCCAGCAACAGACAGTTAAGTACTCTGGCATCAGAGACACCTTGTTGACAGCTGTCACATGTGTCACGTTGTCAGGGTGTGACAGGCTCGTGTCATCCGACAGTGACATGTCTACAACGTCAACAACTCCTTCTATATTACACTCATACACCACAGGATAATAAGACAGCAACGTGTGCATGCACACATGCATGCATGCACACACATTCATGTGCACACACACAGGCATGCATGCACACACACATTCATGTGCACACACACATGCATGTGCAAATTATCTCCTGTACATGTACGTTTCATGATGACACTCACATTCTTTCCCAAGATATCAATGGAAACAATTGTCCATGATTAGACAATGGCAGCAATAGAGATACATGATATGAAATGACATTTTTCACGACTGAATAATGTTCAACCACATTTCAGGCTGGTAAAGTAAAGGAATTATATGTATACATAAAGTAATGGTGCCTCATTTTATTTTGATATGGTTATTTTATTTTTTAAAAAGATAAAAACTTAAATGCTTTTAGCTGACCAACATACCACATGTCAAACATTTCTATGATTCTGAGCAGTCTATGTGGTATTATATATATATATATATAATTCACCAACAGAATTATGGCTTGTTACACACTACTCACTTTAATTATTGTTTAAATAAACACGTGGATTATTATTAAAACTTTTGGATACGAGAGAGAGCCCAAGACAGAGGGGTCTGGCAAGCTTTATGTGCCAAATGGCATGAAGAGGAAAAGGAAGTTTTGGATATAACTTAAAAAGATGTAATGGGAGAAACCATGGAACCCACCAGTAAGACAGAAGTCGTCGGGAATGAAACCTTCAGGACTGCTGTTGGTGACCACCGGCGCCACCACGGTCGCCACCTCGAAGCAAGTGTTGATAAGCACTTCCAGCAGATGGCGCCACATGGCACTGCCGTTGACACACCTAGAGGAATAGAGGAGAACAGCCCTGTGTAGAGGTCATCAAGAGTGCTGCTGCAACGTTTTCCATAATGCAACCTACGGCCACTTAGATAATGCTGACTGAATCAGGTGATTTTAGGTAATAATGATCTCTCACAAAACACTAACATTAAGAAACACCTGACTAATTTACAGACCACCACACACATTGTAAGACTTGTGAATTAGACATGACAAGAACATCTACTAGTAATGTTGTGTTATTGTGGTAGTTTTCTATAGAAATACCTGCATACAATGAAATGCCTGCGTACAACGAAATGCCTGTGTACAATGAAATACCTGCATACAATGAAATACCTGCGTACAATGAAATACCTGCGTACAATGAAATACCTGCGTACAATGAGTTATGCTGGGTAACAGACTCGTAACACAACAATAGCTACACTCACTTCAAATCGACATCCTTGAGAAGGTAGCGGATGCAGTGCATTGTGGGATACATCGGTCGTGTTGACGCGGCGTGCACCAGACTGCGACGAGCGACTGTCACCTGACTGTCCAGTTGACTGATCAGTAGAGTCAGCATGACACAACACCTGCTCACAAAGTCATTGTCTACCCTCGCGTCACACCACTGCAAGCACTGCTCAGGTCCTCTCTCACTGGCCAAGACAGGGCCAACCCCTGGAGTCGTGTCTCCAGCCCCCTGTCTCCTGGCCATGTCTTTGAGGTTCCACACCTGGCCAGTGGAAGTGTTCAGTTGGTCGATATAACTCTCACAGATGACATCATAGAGCAGTGGCTGCTGGGTAATGATGCGCAGCAGATAGGCAGCGGTATTGCAGTCCTGTGGTCGCGTGCTGTTGGCCAACTGGAGACTGGCTTCAAGTAGGTACTGCAGTCTGGTCGGGGCCTGTCCAATAATAACATCAAGTACAATGTATCACATGGATATAATTACAACCTTGTTGGAAACTGTCAAGTCATCTCACAGGTCAGAGCTGGGTAAGCAAGCATTGAGAATATGTTGGACGCAGAATTAACAAACAAGAATGCACCAACATCAATAACATCGTTGACGAATGAAATGAAGGAAGTGGAGATGGCTTGGCCGTGTTCATGTGATGAAAGTACAAAGTTGATGAAGGCATCGAGAGGATGCTGAAAGCTCCGTTTGAGCAAACAGGATTCAGAAAGGTAACTTACCACATTTCCAAATCATGAACGTAACTGAATCCGGAAGCAACTTACATAAGGATAGCGTAGTGTTGTGTACACACGGCAAGTTGAATGTCAACACACACATAGGAAGACACCTAACTCAGGCAGACAGAACACAGGGGTGTGACTAGGCTCAGATATGACACTGACTACCATCTTGTCAGAACATTGAGTAACCATAGAGTGAACATGGCGTGAACATGGGAGTGAACATGGCGTGAACATGACGTGAACATGGCGTGAACACGGAATGGACATGGAGTGAACATAGAGTGTAGTTCAATAAACATAAAATGAATATGGAGTGAAATTCAGTGAACATAGAATGAATATGGGGTGTAGTTCAGTGAACATGGAATGAATGAATATGGAGTGAAATTCAGTGAACATGGAATAAATATGTAGTGAAGTTCAGTGAACATGGAGTGAATATGGAGTGAAGTTCAGTGAACGTGGATTGACTATGGAGTAGACAAAGAGTGGGCAAGAGTGTGTGAATGGGATCAGGAAGCCCACACACATGTGAGTGTTCATCTCACTGCAGAATGAGACCTACGGAAGAATGTACCATCTAGATCTAGACAAATATAGAGTGATTGAAGTTGGCCAAGTTTCAAAGTGATTGTTAGTAGGTTGATTCACACCCGGCCCCCTTGACTGACAGTCCAGTGTTTCGTCTATCTGACCTACTTTCTGTTGATGCAGAATAAGGTGAGTGCTGCCACCTACCTGCATGTAGAGGTAACTCTGAGGTACTGCTGACAAAACTGTGAATGCGTTGACTTTGTTTTCTTCAAATGTGTCCAGTAAACATTCCAATAATGTCTGCACATGCGCCGGAGTCCAGATATCCACCAAGTAGAACTCTTCAACTAGGGAGTCTGAACAAAACAGAGAAATAAAACAGCATGAATCATGTTTTAATAACAATTAAACAAACATTACTCCTACCAACCTTCCTGGATTTTCAGGGAGTCTCCTGGATTTATTGTGTAAATACCACCCTCCCAGGAAAGAACATCTCCCATATAGTTGGCTTTATAAATGGTGATTTGGTGAGCCTCAAGGAGAGGGGGCAGTTGAAGGTTCTTCAAATACTGGACAAGCATGGACAAATTCTCCTGGATTTAAAAACTCAAAAAAAAAACATTTCAATATTAAACAAATGAATGCTTCCTTTACTGTTCACTAAAAGAAAACATGACATACAACAAAAAGCACACCCAATGACTGCATCTTTTCTTGGTGTGGCACACCTTTTGTTCATAAAATACAACACTTCTTTGATAACTTAATACACGTTAGAAGTGTTTTCAAGAGCTTGCTATTTTATTTTCTAAATCAGCCTATTAATAGCCATTGGGATGTTTGACTGCCATGCAAGAGATCTGTGCAAGACATCAGGGTAAGACCACATTTAATGGCCATTATAACATTTCCTTCATTTCCTGCCAAATTTGTCTATGATTTTCTTGAAAATTTCACAGCATATTTAACATCAATTGACACAAGTGCTGTGATTTTCCTCATTTTAAAGAAAAATCCACCCAAATCTGACACCCCCCAATCTCATGACGGATTTTGAAATATTGGTGTGTGCTGCAAAATGGCCACTGTGCGAATACGCGAGCGACTAGCGTATATTTATTGCTACCTCGTGAAAGATCTAATGCAGTAGTACATTCAATATTCACTGGACTTCAAAAAAATTCACACATCACACCAAAGCGGTATTTTCACGGGCACGCTTTCGGTGGGTAATGGTGGACGAATCATTAATGTGGTCTTACCCCATCAACTTTAAGCCATGCATAAATAAGACGAGCAGTGTCAAGTGAAATAGTTTCACCTGTGAGTCTGAGCTGTGCACCAAACACAAGCACCATGGTGGTGAGTAGACTGAGAGCTGTGGTACGGGCAGGGAAGGAGGCCTCAGGGTGGAGGTGTGTGAAGACCAACTCACACAGTCGCTGCAGGAAGGCCTGAAAGGGACACACAATGATTACTGACAAGGAATTTAAAAGTGGGAAATAAATACTAGAAAACACAGCTTAGATTATCCAGGTTCCACAAGGTGGCGCCACCAGTGTCACTCTCACAACTTTCCATAGACGCAATGTGACAGTAGCCAGAGTCTACTCCACATTCTGTGTAGATATCTACAAGGACTTTTATCTTAATTCATTACTCATGATTAACAGTTCATTACGGCGGTAAAGGTGCCAATGGCATGCTTGTTTTTATTTAAATAAAATTAACTAAGTTTTGAAGATAAACTAACATTTTTTTCTCAGACATTGCCTAACACATTAAACAACAATCCAGAACAATTTTGTTTTTTTTAGTGATATTTAAATGCATTTAAAGACAATTAAAAAATAAGTGAAAAATCACCCTAAAATGGCATTTTATTTCATTTTGAGAAACTCCCTGAACGAAAAATTTGTACGTTTGTAAGTACAAATATGTTATTGACATTCATACAGGTTTTTTGGTAAACAAATTCATATTAAGTTTGCTAGTTTCATAAAAAAATTGCTACAGTGGTGAAAGACAACCAAAATCTGTAGTGCATTTTTTGCTTAACCACAAAACGAGTTCAGATGCCAAGTTATAGCTTAGTAAGTATTGTAATTTTTATAAAGTTACATTAAATAATACTTCCTAGTTGTCAGTGATAATAGAAATGTCACCAGATGTGCATTTTTTGCTTAGAAATGTGACTTTTTTTACTGGCAAGTGACACTTGTGGCTTATTTCAACACAATTTGATGGACATCAACATAGTGGCATGAGAATAACCAGACTATGATCTGCATTCATGGTGAATGAATTTATCTTTGTGTATTGTTTGAACTGGCCTGTCACACACGTGATCGTTACTTGTGGAAATATCATTCTCCAATAATCTGAATAGGGACTTTCCACAGACACGCTTAAAAATACTAGTTTTTAAAGGACGGATTGGTGACATATAGCGCTAGTGCCATGGTTTTTGTTTATAGTATACACATCGATATCTACCAATCTACTATTCATACCAATATCTACTAATGTTCTATGAAGAAAAAAGTAAAGAAATCAACTGATACGATACCCACCGGCACCACCTTAAGTACATACATCCCATACAAAAAACTTTTCAAAACTTAAGGGCTTCTTAAATGAATGAGAGATAAATACTGCTTGAACCAACCTTGTTACAGGAAAGCTGCATCAACACTTGTGTGTCAGGTTTCACTTGTTTTGTTGCAGTCTTATGCTGTCTTACAAGGACTCGACCACTTTCTTTGAGACGAACAAACAACTGCAATAAAGACACTCTTATGAACATCTAATGGCAAACTCATCAAACTTACTCATGATGTCTCTGCAACTTAGGATCAGGCAATCGTTTTGTTATAAAAATGCCATTTTTGACTTAATAATTTTTTTTAATTAGTAGCTTGAATCTTGTAATATTTCACATCTTCAATGACAACAATATGTACAATCAGTATGCAAAATATGAGTTGGATGAGAATGATAGTTTTCAAGATGTCATGTTTTGAAAATGAGGAAATGTGTTGTTTGGACAGGTTAGCTCCTGGCAAGAAACAATTGAGCACAAAATAAAAAAATATAACTTAGGCAAATAAAAATATGAAAAAATGGAAGATAAATTTGCTATGTGGAGATTAGAATCAGTTTCATTAAGCCATGTCATATTGTTTGGTTTTTATATGACTTTTTTTGACTGGTTTTCCTTTCCCCGATCACCACGGGTCAGAGAAAAATATAAAAACGCCAATATATTCCCGACGGGCGGCCATATGCATAGAGGCATGTTTACCAACATTCCAGTTGTTGGCTCATTTACTATATCTCGTTATTCATTAATTCATAAGCGTTCCAATATTTAAAGCATCTTTGGGATAACATGCAGCAAAAATATACTCAAATTATTTGCTACCATTTATCAATACAATAGAGTGTTATGTTGATCGTATTTAATAATAATAATAAACTTTATTTACACACCATCAAATCTGTGACTAATGACACGTTCATGAGTGTTTACAAATCAGCAATCATCTAAGAAACATAAAAAAACACATTTAAGAGAAAAATGAATAAGAAAAATAAATAAAGTTAGGAAGCAAAATCTAAGTATATATATTGATAAACCTATGCATTGTAAAATTATGGGTAAACGCAATAATAAAATAAATGATAAGCAAAAGTGCTGAACAGCTGAACATACTGGATAACAAATATTATTTGTTTGCAATTAAATACCACAATATGCCGAAATAGCTTATATATACACTTAGAATAAAACATTAGCAACTTACCTAATGGTATGCATAGTGTGTTATCGAAGCCGCGCGAAGCATGAATGCTCCACAAATTTCGTAAAATGTTCACCTTTTTAGTGTTGGCGCAGCCACAAATAAAACGTAATCTTTACCAAAAAGCATACAACTTATTGCAAATTTCATGCCGAATCAATTGGTGCTACACACTAGGTGTACTTTTGTGAAATGGGAAAGTTTTTACTAAAACGTGACCATCACGCAAATGATTAGTTGTTTATATGCAACTGGCCGGGCTGCCGAAGCCACGATAAGCGTCGACACTCAAGGGAAATTTGCAAAACTGTCAACCTTTAAGTGATAGCACGGCCTCAAATTTACTGCTACAACACATTAGGTGTACTTTTATGAAATGGTGAAGTTTTTACTAAAAACATAACTGCCACGCAAAGGCTTGTGTTTACATGATTGTTTGCGGGCAATTTTGTATTAATTCAGATCTGTGTGTATCTCTTATTTATAGAGCAATTATTTATTTTCAAAATAAAATTTATTCTGGTTGAATCGAACAAAAATTGACACCGCGCAAGGTTTGTGAAGATAGCATAGTTTTAGCAAAATTTCTTGATTTGTTCAGAACAAGCAGCGTTACGCTCGGTACCAGTGTAACAACGTAGCATCTTAGAACAGGCAGCATGTCACCATGGCCAGTTAATTGTGGTTTCATACGTTTCTTTGAAAGCTTGCTGAATGCGTAATTTTGGAGTTATCAGTAAGAAATCTGACATATGAACAGACCATATAATGACGTTTGTGGAGATTTGATTTGCACTTTTAGAGTACATTCTTAATTAGATTTGTTTCACTTGTATCATTTCAAACCAGATGATCCAATAAAATCTACCCAGCACTCGCTACGACATAATTTGTACTAATTTAATATTTAGTGTTTGAGAAATTAAATCATTGTTGACAGGGTGCAAACAAATGAGCAGAACTATTGCACATTAATACTTATAGTTCTGTTCTTAAAATGGTGTCATATCCACATAACCAGAGACACTGATTCATTTAATACATTTCTAATTACAGCTGGTCCATCTCTATTAGTGTAAAGTGGTCCACCAGACAGAGTACCTTTTTAGTGAGAGCCACAACGTGTTGTCTGAATGCAGGTGACTGGTTGTTTAAGTTGAATGGCAGAAAGAGTTCAACAAGACCCAGGTCTACTTCGGTGACAACTTCTGTTGTTCTTGGGTCCTCACACAACATCCCATAGGCATCCAGCCTTGTCTGCAAGAACACAGCAATCTCTCAACAACATCCCGTAGGCATCCAGCCTTGTCTGCAAGAACACAGCAATCTCTCAACAACATCCCATAGGCATCGAGCCTTGTCTGCAAGAACACAACAATCTCTCAACAACATCCCTTAGGCATCCAGCCTTGTCTGCAAGAACACAGCAATCTCTCAACAACATCCCGCAGACATCCAGCCTTGTCTGCAAGAACACAGCAATCTCTAAACAACATCTCTTAGGCATCCAGCCTTGTCTGCAAGAACACAGCAATCTCTCAACAACATCCCATAGGTATCCACCCTTGTCTGCAAGAACACAGCAATCTCTCAACAACATCCCTTAGGCATCCAGCCTTGTCTGCAAGAACACAGCAATCTCTCAACAACATCCCGTAGGCATCCAGCCTTGTCTGTAAGAACACAGCAATCTCTAAACAACATCCCTTAGGCATCCAGCCTTGTCTGCAAGAACACAGCAATCTCTCAACAACATCCCATAGGCATCGAGCCTTGTCTGCAAGAACAAAACAATCTCTCAACAACATCCCTTAGGCATCCAGCCTTGTCTGCAAGAACACAGCAATCTCTCAACAACATCCCGCAGACATCCAGCCTTGTCTGCAAGAACACAGCAATCTCTAAACAACATCTCTTAGGCATCCAGCCTTGTCTGCAAGAACACAGCAATCTCTCAACAACATCCCATAGGTATCCACCCTTGTCTGCAAGAACACAGCAATCTCTAAACAACATCCCATAGGCATCCATCCTTGTCTGCAAGAACACAGCAATCTCTAAACAACACACTTCTGTTTATCTTCAATAGACAAACAGCAAACAAAAATGATTTCCAAGAACTTGTTTGAATCACATTTTCTGGCAAATCATTATTGCTTAGCATACAAAATGACACACTTACATGTAAATAAATTTGAAGGAAATATATCGTTAAAACTTGTTCTGCTACTTCTACCTGGCTGTGTGTGTGCAGCGGGCCTACAGGAGTCACTGACCTGTTCATCCTGATGTACCAGCGCCTGCTCCAACATGCTCACTGCAAGGATACCATTCCACATTGTTACAGTCTCCAGGCTCTCCTCCAGCATGGCCTTGACCTCATGTCCGTCCTTGACCTCCAGCCCATCCTTGACCTCCAGTTTGTCTTTCACCTGTGTCCTGTCCTTGACCACTCGCAGTGCTTTTGCCTGTCTCAGACATGTCACTAGTGTGCCAAAGCTGTCCGGGTCACCTCCTACAGTGAAATGTGGAAACAGTCTAGTGAAGGTACTGTTCGAATTTATTCCTTCAGGAGTGACTTTATTTAATATTTGCTTCAAGTCCTCACAGAAATAAACACATAGAATGTGCTGACAATTAATGTTCACTGCAAAACACATCATTTCGCACAGACATCTGGTGATAAGATGATATTAGTCAGGTGATGTTTAAAAAATGATGTTAATTTCAATTTATGCCAATGTTGCTGATTACAGACAAATTTCTAAGAAGAAACTTAAATAATCAACTTAACTAAATGCTCATAAAGAAATCATTACAGCAAATAATTGCTCATAAACCAGTGAAATAATGAGACTATAAGTGCATTGGAAGTGGAGGGTGTATGTCTAAAAGTCAATTGTGTATACAGCGGGTACATTTATATAGTGGAGCTCAACACTACTGACCTGAACCCAGTCTGTTGGTGATATAATGAATGCTCCCTGGACTGTGCTTCAATAACTTTGGAAGAAGATACTGAAAATGGAGAAGACATAAACTGATCAGTCATTGGTGCAAGCGTTATGGAAATCTACTGAAACTTAGTTACCAAAATAACTTAAAGAAGCAATGAACTACACATGGTTCAAATAACACAAACGTTACAAAATAATAATTGTGTGTGTGTGTGTGTGTGTGTGTGTGTGTGTGTGTAGTGTAAGTAGTATGTGTGTGTGTGTGTGTGTGTGTGTGTGTGTGTAGTGTGTGTGTGCATGTGTAGTGTGAGTAGTGTGTGTGTGTGTGTGTGTGTGTGTGTGTAGTGTGAGTAGTATGTGTGTGTGTGTGTGTGTGTGTGTGTGTGTGTGTGTGTGTGTGTGTGTGTAGTGTAAGTAGTATGTGTGTGTGCATGTGTAGTGTGAGTAGTGTGTGTGTGTGTGTGTGTGTGTGTGTGTGTGTGTGTGTGTGTGTGTGTGTGTGTGTGTGTGTGTGTGTGTGTGTAGTGTGAGTAGTGTGTGTGTGTGTGTGATGTGTGTGTGATGTGTGTGTGTGTAGTGTGTGCGTGCATGTGTGTACGTGTGCATGCATGCATGTGTGTACAGAGATTAGGGGAAAGAGGGAAAGCTCATTTTATGTCAGCTATTTTTTATTTAACAATCTTTCAATATTTTGCAGCAGGGAGACATGAAGTAGTCACCTCGACAATGTACTTCCTGTGTGCGGCCGAGCCTGTGCACAAGACTTCCAGTGTCGGCTGCAGCCACACTCCGTGCCACCTGTGGAGGGCTGTTTCCCTCCTTTCCACTTCCTCACTGCAGCATGACTCTCCCTCCTTCCCTGGACCCTTCAGTTCCATCAGGTGAGTGACGGACAGCTTCTCAAACAACTCACCCACCTACAACACACAACACAAATACCTACAACATACAACACACATACCTACAACACACATACCTACAACACACATACCTACAACACAGTACCTACAACACACATACCTACAACACACATACCTACAACACACAAAACACATACCTACAACACAGTACCTACAACACACAACACACATACCTACAACATACATACATACAACACCAAACACACATACCTACAACACAGTAACTACAACACACAACACATATACCTACAACACACATACCTAAACACACATACCTACAACACACATACCTACAACACGCAACACACATACAACACAGAACACATAGATCATAACTCATCCACCTACAGCACACACACCACAACTCACTAACGTACAACCCACTAACATGTGGGCAAACCATCCATGGGCTGGCTGACAAGACCCTGATGTGTGCAATTAGAATTACATTTTTTTTACATTATGATAGCTATCATTGTGTTCAATTGGAGACCGTTTCACTAAGATATTTAGCTCTTAGGAAAATCCATCCTAGAACAGAATCTGACGGAAAAATCAAGGAGCATTTTCAAAATGCGTTTCACTAAAGTGATCATTAAATTATTCTTAAGGCAAAGAACGATATTTCCATCATGATTATTGATAATCTACACAGTTGGCACAATTTGGCAAAAGAGATTGAACAGTTGTCAAAGTGTTTGAAAATTCGGCCCAACAACCACTTGTTAACAACATATGACTTTTTTATTCACTGTGTGAAGAATTGAAATCTTACAGAAGCTGCCAACATATAACAGGGGACACTATTTCCGCGTCACATGCTGCAATGTTTTGACGGGAGTGCCGTTGCTGACAATTTTCAGTTTACAAGTGTGTAGAGAGTGCTGGTTCTCTGTGCGAAAGTGGACCCAAATTAAAATGCAGTTAGTAAAATCTAGCTGTTTATGATAGTTAAAGATTGGTGTAACTTCGTCTTAGAAATTGGCATTTTAGGACTGTTTTTATGGACCAGGATGACTTGTTAGTGAAATGCAGGTTTTTACTTTCGCTCCTAGGTAAGGAGAACACTCGATTTTATGGAGCAAAATCTGGTTTAAGAGATCTTAAGAACGTTAGTGAAATGGTACCCCGGCCTTTTAATCTACTTAATAAACTTGTTCATAAAAATGCACACAATCAAGACTTTCAACTGAATGCAGCTGAGGTAGAGATAAGAGATTCCCTGCAGAAGATCCATTACTGCAGTAAGATTAGCCCCAGCAGGAATGGTGAGGTACAAACTTCACATGACTACAAAGTCTGCGTGTTTACAAAGGTAGGGAATGAAACGGTACATTCAAATGTTAATGTGTCATTACAGTGAACCCTGCCTTAGAGGACACCTGGCCATAAGGAACACCTGTATGCAATGGACACTTCTGAAAGTCACAAATAATTACGGAAGATATTGTTCATTGCTCCATGATTAAATTTTAATAGCAAAAATTAAACTTACCGGTACATAGGGGCTATAGTTGAAACTTGCAAAGTTTCTATCCATCTGAAATTGATCACGCACTGATGTCATGTGACAGCACATGACATCAGTGCGTGATCAAGATCCGCTGTAGATGGATCGAAACGTTGCAAGTTTCCACTATAACTCCTATGTAAGTTTAATTCACGAATGATCAGTTTGCATCTTAGTAATCTTGCTATATATAATAATGGACACTTTGTGCAGTCATGAAAATTTCCACAAAGGACAGGATTAACTGAATATTTAAGGAATAAATCACTATTTGGTGATGTCACTTTTTCTTCTTCTTCTGTGTGCCATGTCTGCCCTAGGCGTTGGCGATCATGGCCCTCCAAACCGCACGGTCGTGTGTAGTTTGTAGCAGTTCTGTTGTGCTCCTTCCACACCGTGTTGACAGACTATCTATTATTTTTATTCTCTGGCATTTTTGTGTGAACTTTTGGTTATTGTCCATGATTCACACCCATATAGCGATATGGGCTCTATGTAGTTTTCTCACTTCAAGTGATATATTTTTGTTTGTTAAAATGTTTTTCATGTTGTGAAAAGCTGTTTTGGTCTGAGCATTTCGTCACTTGATTTCATCGTTGCATCGACCATCGGATGTTATAATCCCAGATAGTTAAATATATGGACTTACTTCAAGACAGCGTCATATGCTACTATGTTGCATGTTGAAGTGTAATTTTTTTTTGACATTTTCTGTTTTCGATTTCAGACATTTTTTCTCACTTTCCCTTATTACTGTATCTAGCATCTGTTGTAGATCTATTTCGTTCTCAGCAATCAGTACCGTGTCGTCTGCATATTGTAAATGATTCATGTTGTATCTCCCTACTTGAATACCTGGCATATCTTCTAATGTACGTAAGATGATCTCACTGTATAGTGAAAACAGATCGGGTGATAGGACACACTCTTGTCTTAAACCATGTTTTATTTCTTGAAATTTACTGATGTAATTTTCTATACGCATAGCTGTTGTCTGTTCCCAGTATAGATTTCTCACAACTCTCAGATCTTTTTCATCAATGTTCAAACTCTCCAATACTGATATGATTTCTTCATGACGAACTCTGCCAAATGCCTTTGTGTAATCAATCAAACATACATACAGACCTTTCTGCACTTCCAGTGCTCTCTCTCAATCAGTGTCCGTAGCTTGTAAACCGCATTACTTGTACCTTTATGTTCTACAAATCCACATTGTTCTTCAGCAATTTCCGGTTTTATTTTGTTTCTCATCCTGGCCATAATCATTTTAAGGAACATCTTGGTGAAGCGACTCATGAAACTAATTGTACGATGCAGTTCACATTCAATCGCACCTGGTTTCTCTGGTATTGCTACAAAGGTGGATCTTGATAAGTCAGTTGGGATTCTTCCATTATCATATATTTTGTTAAAGAAGTCTGTTACTATATAAATACCAAATTAATCAAAACACTAAAACATTTCAATGGTAATATTATCTGGTCACTTGTTATCAGCTTTATAAAAGACCTAAGTGTTGCAGGCTCTCGTGTCTCTTATATCACAGACACAACTCTCGTGTCTCTTATATCACAGACACAACTCTCGTGTCTCTTATATCACAGACACAACTCTCGTGTCTCTTATATCACAGACACAACTCTCGTGTCTCTTATATCACAGACACAACTCTCGTGTCTCTTATATCACAGACACAACTCTCGTGTCTCTTATATCACAGACACAACTCTCGTGTCTCTTATATCACAGACACAACTCTCGTGTCTCTTATATCACAGACACAACTCTCGTGTCTCTTATATCACAGACACAACTCTCGTGTCTCTTATATCACAGACACAACTCTCGTGTCTCTTATATCACAGACACAACTCTCGTGTCTCTTATATCACAGACACAACTCTCGTGTCTCTTATATCACAGACACAACTCTCGTGTCTCTTATATCACAGACACAACTCTCGTGTCTCTTATATCACAGACACAACTCTCGTGTCTCTTATATCACATATGCAACTCTTGTGTCTCTTATATCACAGATACAACTCTTGTGTCTCTTATATCACAGATACAACTCTTGTCTCTTATATCACAGACACAACTCTCGTGTCTCTTATATTACAGACACAACTCTCTTGTCTCTTATATCACAGATACAACTCTCGTGTCTCTTATATCACAGATGCAACTCTTGTGTCTCTTATATCACACATACAACTCTTGTGTCTCTTATATCACAGACACAACTCTTGTGTCTCTTATATCAGATACAACTCTTGTGTCTCTTATATCACACATACAACTCTTGTGTCTCTTATATCACAGACACAACTCTCGTGTCTCTTATATCACAGACACAACTCTCGTGTCTCTTATATCACAGACACAACTCTCGTGTCTCTTATATCACAGATGCAACTCTTGTGTCTCTTATATCACAGATACAACTCTTGTGTCTCTTATATCAGATACAACTATTGTGTCTCTTATATCACAGACAGACCTCTTGTGTCTCTTAATATCACAGATACAACTCTTGTGTCTCTTATATCACAGACACAACTCTTGTGTCTCTTATATCACGGATACAACTCTTGTGTCTCTTATATCACAGATACAACTCTCGTGTCTCTTATATCTCAGATACAACTCTCGTGTCTCTTATATCACAGACACAACTCTTGTGTCTCTTATATCACAGATGCAACTCTTGTGTCTCTTATATCACAGATACAACTCTTGTGTCTCTTATATCACAGACACAACTCTCGTGTCTCTTATATCACAGATACAACTCTCGTGTCTCTTATATCACAGAAACAACTCTTGTGTCTCTTATATCTCAGACACAACTCTCGTGTCTCTTATATCACAGACACAACTCTCGTGTCTCTTATATCACAGATACAACTCTTGTGTCTCTTATATCACAGATGCAACTCTTGTGTCTCTTATATCACAGATACAACTCTTGTGTCTCTTATATCACAGATACAACTCTCGTGTCTCTTATATCACAGATACAACTCTCGTGTCTCTTATATCACAGATACAACTCTCGTGTCTCTTATATCACAGACACAACTCTCGTGTCTCTTATATCACAGATGCAACTCTTGTCTTTTGTCACAGACACAACTCTTCTGTCTCTTATATCACAGATACAACTCTTGTGTCTCTTATATCACAGATGCAACTCTTGTCTTTTGTCACAGACACAACTCTTCTGTCTCTTATATCACAGATACAACTCTTGTGTCTCTTATATCACAGATACACCTCTCGTGTCTCTTATATCACAGACACAACTCTCGTGTCTCTTATATCACAGACACAACTCTTGTGTCTCTTATATCACAGATGCAACTCTTGTCTTTTGTCACAGACACAACTCTTCTGTCTCTTATATCACAGATACAACTCTTGTGTCTCTTATATCACAGATACACCTCTCGTGTCTCTTATATCACAGATACAACTCTTGTGTCTCTTATATCACAGATGCAACTCTTGTCTTTTGTCACAGACACAACTCTTCTGTCTCTTATATCACAGATACAACTCTTGTGTCTCTTATATCACAGATACACCTCTCGTGTCTCTTATATCACAGACACAACTCTCGTGTCTCTTATATCACAGACACAACTCTTGTGTCTCTTATATCACAGATGCAACTCTTGTCTTATATCACAGACACAACTCTTGTGTCTCTTATATCACAGATGCAACTCTTGTCTTTTGTCACAGACACAACTCTTCTGTCTCTTATATCATAGATACAACTCTTGTGTCTCTTATATCACAGACACAACTCTTGTGTCTCTTATATCACAGATGCAACTCTTGTCTTTTGTCACAGACACAACTCTTCTGTCTCTTATATCATAGATACAACTCTTGTGTCTCTTATATCACAGACACAACTCTCGTGTCTCTTATATCACAGACACAACTCTCGTGTCTCTTATATCACAGACACAACTCTCGTGTCTCTTATATCACAGATGCAACTCTTGTGTCTCTTATATCACAGATACAACTCTTGTGTCTCTTATATCACAGATACAACTCTTGTCTCTTATATCACAGACACAACTCTCGTGTCTCTTATATCACAGACACAACTCTCGTGTCTCTTATATCACAGATACAACTCTCGTGTCTCTTATATCACAGATGCAACTCTTGTGTCTCTTATATCACACATACAACTCTTGTGTCTCTTATATCACAGACACAACTCTTGTGTCTCTTATATCAGATACAACTCTTGTGTCTCTTATATCACACATACAACTCTTGTGTCTCTTATATCACAGACACAACTCTCGTGTCTCTTATATCACAGACACAACTCTCGTGTCTCTTATATCACAGACACAACTCTCGTGTCTCTTATATCACAGATGCAACTCTTGTGTCTCTTATATCACAGATACAACTCTTGTGTCTCTTATATCAGATACAACTCTTGTGTCTCTTATATCACAGACAGACCTCTTGTGTCTCTTAATATCACAGATACAACTCTTGTGTCTCTTATATCACAGACACAACTCTTGTGTCTCTTATATCACGGATACAACTCTTGTGTCTCTTATATCACAGATACAACTCTCGTGTCTCTTATATCTCAGATACAACTCTCGTGTCTCTTATATCACAGACACAACTCTTGTGTCTCTTATATCACAGATGCAACTCTTGTGTCTCTTATATCACAGATGCAACTCTTGTGTCTCTTATATCACAGATACAACTCTTGTGTCTCTTATATCACAGACACAACTCTCGTGTCTCTTATATCACAGATACAACTCTCGTGTCTCTTATATCACAGAAACAACTCTTGTGTCTCTTATATCTCAGACACAACTCTCGTGTCTCTTATATCACAGACACAACTCTCGTGTCTCTTATATCACAGATACAACTCTTGTGTCTCTTATATCACAGATGCAACTCTTGTGTCTCTTATATCACAGATACAACTCTTGTGTCTCTTATATCACAGATACAACTCTTGTGTCTCTTATATCACAGATACAACTCTCGTGTCTCTTATATCACAGATACAACTCTTGTGTCTCTTATATCACAGACACAACTCTCGTGTCTCTTATATCACAGATGCAACTCTTGTCTTTTGTCACAGACACAACTCTTCTGTCTCTTATATCACAGATACAACTCTTGTGTCTCTTATATCACAGATGCAACTCTTCTGTCTCTTATATCACAGACACAACTCTTCTGTCTCTTATATCACAGATACACCTCTCGTGTCTCTTATATCACAGACACAACTCTCGTGTCTCTTATATCACAGACACAACTCTTGTGTCTCTTATATCACAGATGCAACTCTTGTCTTTTGTCACAGACACAACTCTTCTGTCTCTTATATCATAGATACAACTCTTGTGTCTCTTATATCACAGACACAACTCTTGTGTCTCTTATATCACAGATGCAACTCTTGTCTTTTGTCACAGACACAACTCTTCTGTCTCTTATATCATAGATACAACTCTTGTGTCTCTTGTCACAGATACAACTCTTGTGTCTCTTATATCACAGATACAACTCTCGTGTCTCTTATATCACAGATACAACTCTCGTGTCTCTTATATCACAGACACAACTCTCGTGTCTCTTATATCACAGATACAATTCTTGTCTCTTGTCACAGATGCAACTCTTGTGTCTCTTATATCACAGATACAACTCTCGTGTCTCTTATATCACAGATACAACTCTCGTGTCTCTTATATCACAGACACAACTCTCGTGTCTCTTATATCACAGATGCAACTCTTGTCTTTTGTCACAGACACAACTCTTCTGTCTCTTATATCATAGATACAACTCTCGTGTCTCTTATATCACAGATACAACTCTTGTGTCTCTTGTCACAGATACAACTCTTGTGTCTCTTATATCAACTCTTCTACAACTCTTGTGTCTCTTATATCAACTCTTCTACAACTCTTGTGTCTCTTATATCACAGATACAACTATTGTGTCTCTTGTCACAGATACAACTCTTGTGTCTCTTATATCAACTCTTCTACAACTCTTGTGTCTCTTATATCAACTCTTCTACAACTCTTGTGTCTCTTATATCACAGATACAACTCTTGTGTCTCTTATATCAACTCTTCTACAACTCTTGTGTCTCTTATGTCACAGATACAACTCTTGTGTCTCTTGTCACAGATACAACTCTCGTGTCTCTTATATCAACTCTTCTACAACTCTTGTGTCTCTTATATCAACTCTTCTACAACTCTTGTGTCTCTTATATCACAGATACAACTCTTGTGTCTCTTGTCACAGATACAACTCTCGTGTCTCTTATATCAACTCTTCTACAACTCTTGTGTCTCTTATATCAACTCTTCTACAACTCTTGTGTCTCTTATATCACAGATACAACTCTTGTGTCTCTTGTCACAGATACAACTCTCGTGTCTCTTATATCAACTCTTCTACAACTCTTGTGTCTCTTATATCACAGATACAACTCTTGTGTCTCTTGTCACAGATACAACTCTTGTGTCTCTTATATCAACTCTTCTACAACTCTTGTGTCTCTTATATCACAGACACAACTCTTATGCAATCAAAAAAGGTAAGTTTTTACATAGCGCAGTATACAGTCCTCAGGACTGCTCAAAATGTTTTACACTTTACTCCCTGGCAAACCTGTTTAACTGAACACCATCTCGACTTCTCTGGGAAGCATTCAGCCATGCTGCAATTAATGAGTGAAGACTATTCGTATCCAAATATCCACCACTGTCTATTGCCAGGTACTCATTCATACAGATGAGTGAACTAAAGCAGTGTAGATTAAACAAACTTGCCCAAGGTTCGACACTGCCGCACAGGATTTGAACCCGGGTTCTCTCAGTCGAGAGTCTGAAGCTCTTAACGCTGTGCTACATACTGTTACTCCATAAACTGTGCTGTATTATTTCCTATTCCAATATATATATAAGATGTTCATTGACCCCGACAGATATCTGCCAAAGAGATGACCAATAGGGAATGGTAATGAGACAATCTGGGTCCCACGTCCTGCCCTAACATGTGACACAGCATGTTTATATTGTCACACGGAAGATGACAACTCAAATAGAAGAATATCAGTAATTGTTCATTCTGAGATTGACCACCCCTTTTGTATTGATGCGCCTCTGAGCTTGGTTTCCAAAGATTTAGGCACAAAAGAAATTACCTTATTATTATTATAAAGACGGCATACAACAAGTGCCATCTAGTATGAGCCTGGAGCTACAAGACAATGAACTCACGTAGCAGGCGAGAGTCTGTTCCGCCATGGCATGGAGCAGGCCATGAGGCAGAGTTGGCTCCAGCTCCAGCAGTCTGCTTGCTCCAGTGTAGGCGACGAGGCTGGTAAGAGGACCGTACTTGCCCTTCGTGTGCCAACTCATAGCCAGCAGTGATGTTATCAAGTCTTCCACGTACTCACTCGCTCCTGTCTCCAACAATAACACAGACCAATTGACTGCAATTTGTATTATCATATCCAAATGTACATGTTACATGTAGAATTTGTGTTACTATCATGTCAAGATGTCTGTGTCAATATTAAGTGTTGAGTTTCTCAGTCACAGATCCCAGACATTAACAGAGACAGAAGCTACAACATACCCATGATTTTATTGGAGCTGCAGTCATATGACTCATGTGACAACCACCAACATGGTGACAAGACACCAGAGAGGTGCTCACAGTCACGGAGGGAGAGTGGGGGTGTGGAAAAGTTCTGTCAGACACCGAGTCAAGTTGTTCAAACAGAATGGAACAGAAACTGGGATCAACTTACATGCCGACATATACACATACTAGAAAGTTATACTACAAAAAACAAAAATGAACCTTTAAAAAATTGCAAAATTGAAACTATTTATATGTTTTTAAAATGACTTTTTGTGGCTGTGTCTCTATATACCTGAATGAATGGTCTTCAAGTGGCACCTGAGGGTAGCATCAAAGATCCCCTTTGCTTCACGACGGATTGCCTAAAATAAAACAACAAAATTACCCTTTTCCATATGCACTGGTTAGGATATGTTTTTTAAACAGAGTCAACGCAAGTCACTGTAACATACAACATTCACTTTGTCGATGAAACACTATTCCTTATAACTGATCTGTTTGTGTGAATAGATAGATATGTTTGTGTGTGAATACATAGATGTTTGTGTGTGTGGATAGATAGATCTGTTCATGTGTCAACAGACAGGTATAATTATTTCGTGAATATATATATATCTTAATGTGTAAACAGACAGATGTTTGTATGTGAATAGATAAATCTCTTTATGTGTGAATAGATCTGTTTGTGTGTGAATAAATAGATATGTTCTGTGTGACTAGACCGATTTGTGCCTCACATCCACTGGATCCTCCCAACTCGTCCAAGCGTAGTTCACCAGCAGCTGCAGCAGATCACCGTTGTCACGGAAACTGGCAGCGGGTTGACTGTCCTTGGAAACACCATCCAACAGGCTGCTACAATAAACACCATCCAATAGGCTGTTATAATAAACACCATCCAATGGGCTGTTATAATAAACACCATCCAACAGGCTGTTATAATAAACACCATCCAACAGGCTGCTACAATAAACACCATCCAACAGGCTGTTATAATAAACACCATCCAACAGGCTGCTACAACAAACACCATCCAACAGGCTGCTACAACAAACACCATCCAACAGGCTGCTACAATAAACACCATCCAACAGGCTGCTACAATAAACACCATCCAACAGGCTGCTACAATAAACACCACCCAACAGGCTGCTACAATATACACCATCCAACAGGCTGCTACAATAAACAAAAGTATTGGATCCATAATGCATGTAAATAGCAGAACACTCAGTAATGGAATCATGATACATGTAGACAGTTGTACACTTAGTAATGGATCCATGGTACATGTAGACAGCAGTACACTTGGTAATGGATCCATGATACACATAGGCAGCTGTACACTCAGTAATGGATCCGTGATACATGTTGACAGCAGTACACACAGTAATACATTGATGAATGGCCATGATACACATAAACAGTACTTACCTCACTCTACTAGTAATACACATAAACAGTACTTACCTCACTCTACTAGTAAGTTGAGTCAATGCCCTGGAAGTTAGCAGTTTACTACCTGGGTCTGTCAATCTGACAAAAGAAATAAGTTAAATATATAACAATATTCAATTATATAACTTTATTCCGGAATATTACATCCATTTAAAAATATAGACTAGATTATGACTGATAACTGTAAATATATAGCAACTTTCGCCAGTGACGACACAGTGGTGATGTAATGTATCACTGGTCATAATACTCTGTAGTATTGCATTGCCCGATTTAGCGACACACGTCATAAAACTATACACATTTTAATCTGATCAACATTTTGCAGGTGGGTAATCCTCGTGATACAAACATATAACTAGCACTACAATCTCTAGGTTCATTGCACAACAATCTAAAGACACTATTGTATGCTATACAAAGTTTTCTAATTGATTCTGTTCTATAATTCCAACAACTGACACGTATATAATGAAGTACAATATGATCTGAACAGATCACACTTTACAGCTTCTGTACACAGAGAATTATCGAATTAAGGCTTTACCCTGAGCATAGCTCCAATGAGAGCGGCTTTTTAAAATCTTAGTGGGATTCTCCCAAGAGATACATTCTTTTTAACGTATATAAAACAACATTCTACATCAAAGATGGCAACATAAAGTGAAACAGTCATATAAAACACCATGAATTGTAAATAAGTACAATGATAACCAGGTACCTGGGAATATTCTCGAATAGTTTGCCAGCGATGCAGGTCAGTAGTATAGAGGTGTCGTCATGGTAACATGTCTCAAGTAGGTCAACACCATCCAACATGGCTAACATTCCAGAGAGAACACAAGTGTAAGAACCAGGCGATAACTTAGCCCAGTTTGTTGCACTCAAAGTGTGACAATAGTCTTGTGTCACTGAGTTGGTGTCTTGTGTCACTGAGTCAGTGTCTTGTGTCACTGAGTCAGTGTCTCGTGTCACTGAGTCAGTGTCTAGTGTCACTGAGTCATGATCTCGTAGTAAAATGTGGTGTAGAATCTAAAAGAAAGAACACAAATCTGTACTGATTTCAAGCAAATGCAAACACACATACACATGCATGCATGCACACAAACACAGCATGCATGCACACAGGTATACCGATACCCTTCATGTCATCTGTGATTATATGATCAATGCTTTTTAATAAAGTTATAATTTAATTCTTTTTATCCATTGCTACAACATTCAACCTTTTTGATGATGTCAACTATTTCCGAGTTATTTAATTTGCTGATAGTACATAGATGTCAACATTTGGGAAAGAAAAAACGGTGTTGTTGGGGCCACTCGGTGACTGTGTATGTCCAACGGTTACTCATCTGTGGTGTGCTGGGCCACTCAGTGACTGAGTATGTTCAATGGTGTACCTACCTGTGGTGTGTTGGGGCCACTCGGTGACTGTGTATGTTCAATGGTTACTCATCTGTGGTGTGCTGGGCCACTCAGTGACTGTGTATGTTCAATGGTGTACCTACCTGTGGTGTGTTGGGGCCACTCGGTGACTGTGTATGTTCAATGGTTACTCATCTGTGGTGTGCTGGGCCACTCAGTGACTGTGTATGTTCAATGGTGTACCTACCTGTGGTGTGTTGGGGCCACTCGGTGACTGTGTATGTCCAATGGTTACTCATCTGTGGTGTGCTGGGCCACTCAGTGACTGTGTATGTTCAATGGTGTACCTACCTGTGGTGTGTTGGGGCCACTCGGTGACTGTGTATGTTCAATAGTTACTCGTCTGTGGTGTTCTGGGCCACTCGGTGACTGTGTATGTTCAATGGTGTACTCACCTGTGGTGTGTTGGGGCGACACAGTGACTGTGTATGTTCAATGGTGTACTCACCTGTGGTGTGTTGGGGCGACTCAGTGAC
The DNA here is from genome assembly GCA_963995525.1 of Escarpia spicata. Taxonomy (NCBI): domain Eukaryota; kingdom Metazoa; phylum Annelida; class Polychaeta; order Sabellida; family Siboglinidae; genus Escarpia; species Escarpia spicata. The sequence goes on along the minus strand of OZ023211.1, from coordinate 16,773,276 downwards.
TGAGTATGTTCAATGGTGTACCTACCTGTGGTGTGTTGGGGCCACTTAGTGAAAGTGACACTGAGTATGTTCAATGGTGTACCTACCTGTGGTGTGTTGCAGCCACTCAGTGACTGTGTATGTCCAATGGTGTACCTACCTGTGGTGTGTTGCAGCCACTCAGTGACTGTGTATGTCCAATGGTGTACCTACCTGTGGTGTGTTGCGGCCACACAGCAGCATATGTGCAAGGGACACACCAAGGCCACAGGCAGCTCTGACGTCCAACATCCAAGTGTCTGTCGGACAAACATAAAACCAGTAGGTTAGTCATTCAAATATGAAACTGTTGACATTTTAAATCAATATGTAAAGTAAAAAAATAAGTAACGTAAAACAGTAGCTTTGAGGAGTGTGTCAAGAAGTGTCAACTGTGTAACACGGTAGCTTTGAGGAATGTGTCATTGTGTCAGCTGTGTAACACGGTAGTTTTGAGGAATGTATCAGGCTGTGTCCACTGTGTAACACAGTATTAAAGCCTGCTGTGCCAGACATAGAGAGAGAGTGAACGTACCATCTGACAGAATGGTGTAGAGATGATGGAAATAGCCGAGACACATGGGAAACAGACACTTGGTGGAGTCAGGTGCATCCAACAGACTGTCATCATGACTAATCTTGTGCAGTAGTTTGTTGATCATCTGCACTGTCACGAGGCAATGATACATGAGCTCTGAGTGTACTGCAGCGTCACGGCAACACCTGCAAACATGGCATCTTTTATAAACATGTGTTACCATGAGACATGGTGACAACACTGACATTGTGACAACTTATGGGACATGGTGACAACTTATGAGACACGGTGATAACTTATGAGACACGGTGATAACTTATGAGACATGGTGACACTTTATGGCTAACTGGGTCTGTTCCCTGAAAATGTTGCTGGCGCACCAAGCATATGAAGACCCAACATGAACAATCCCTGCCATCAAGCTGTTGCTAGTGACTCAGGACATTTAAGTGAGTGCGTCTGCACGCATATTTGCATGTGTGTTGTGTATTATATACCTCTTAACATAGGAGAGAAGACTGCCATAGTTGCATGTTATTCTGAATACATCCTTATATGCATCCCTAGGCTAGCACTGGGTCTAACATTTGTTTAGCCAATTTGGCTAAAGCTACAAATTTTCTTTAGCCAACTGAGATTTTCTTTAGCCAATTTTTAGCAGACATGCAAAATATGACATATATAGAACATTTATTATTTTATATTATATTATATACAGGTAGGAGCTTATGTGCTTAAAAGTAAATGAAACACCTAATTTAAATTTAACATTTATATTATTATTAATATATAAAAGAAAGCCAAGCATGTGTAAAGTTGCTATAATTTAAACATTTTTTAATTATAAAAAAAGACAGTCAAACACCCACTGTTAATTTAGCAAACACCAAAAATAAATCAAGGGGCATCTTATTTTATTGGCATTTTGATGAATGTTTAATAGATAGTGCATCGATTGATGGCCATGTGACTTCATTTATAGTCATATGTATGTCGTATATGATGCTGTACTCATCTCTAACTTATAATTGGTGTCAACAGCAGGTCAAACAAGGCAACAGAAAACTTGATTGAATTAATTCTATTGTTGTCTGTGTATATGGATGAATGGAGCGATTAGTGACCTATTGTTTACTCTGCCTGCCTGTCATGGTCACTGGTTATTTGGCTCAGCATGATGAGTAATCATTTAAAACAACTCCAAGGGAATAATACAGTGATATACTGCTGATAATGTCGGTAATAGTGACCATAATAACATTTTGCTAATTTGGCGAAGAGTTTAAATTTATTTTGTCAAATAGCAAACAGTTTTGTCTATGGCACAACTGACGATTGGCAACGATAACCTAGCATCCATTGTCGACATGTCTTGTCTTGGTTGAGTACTGGCCAACACTCCTTAGGAGTCATACAGTCACGGTTGGGTGCACATGTCTTACCCAGAACAAACTACTTACTTGATGTTATCCATAAATGTGTCCAGGGATGACTCAAGGAATTCCAGAACTGCAAGACAAAGTCACCAAAGACCATAAAGAAAATTGCTAGGACCAGTGAATATGGTCCATCAACGTAAGGTCGATCCTGCAAATTAAATGCATTGGTTATTTTGTCTCATATTAATATGTTAATATACAACATGTAGATGCCAACCTTTTTTTTACAAATAAACACAGAACCCCTAGCTATCACATAGACATAGTAATGCTGCTTGTGCAAGCAGGAATCAATCAAACCATTATTCAGAAATAGGCATGATGCATAGTACATGACGTGTTCAATCAAGCAAGCATAATGTTAGTATTAACATATCTCCATGTGTCATCACTGACAATCAATTATGATTATATATTGATTACTTATAAAAAATAATAATAATAATAAACTATACATATAAATAAATATCTATACACTCATAGCCAGAATAAACCTCTTTTGGGGTTACATTTTACTAAAAAGGCTAAGATTTAAATACTTAATAATATAAGTGTTTATTTTTCCAACATAAGAACAATACGTACACTGTGTTTATGATACATCTGAATAATTGTGTCAAAAAGAAAGTATAGCTACTAAGAATTACTAAATTGCTTACTTTAGTAATCATTAGTGTGATGTGATAGATTTGATATCATGGTTAAATAGCAGATAGACAGGTGATAAATGCAAGGTATCCCAAACTCAAACCATGACCCAACTCCAATGCAGTGAAGTATTTAATTATCACACATAAAGCAACAGTGGTGTGAGAGGACTGAGGAAAGATCATGGACACATTTCTGACAACCTAGACACACTGAACACAAATGTGGCTCAAACCGAGACAAGCCTGCATAAACGTGCAAAGTGAACATCACTGTACCTATAAAACTGTGGGCGATGAGACTCTGCTCCCCTGCAAACACACAACACACTTCATGAGCAACCATTATTACATATACAGTGAGCACACACAGTCCACTAATACTCCACCATTATTACATATACAGTGTGCACACACAGTCCACTAATACTCCACCATTATTACATATACAGTGTGCACACACAGTCCACTAATACTCCACCATTATTACATATACAGTGTGCACACACAGTCCACTAATACTCCACCATTATTACATATACAGTGAGCACACACAGTCCACTAATACTCCACCATTATTACATATACAGTGTGCACACACAGTCCACTAATACTCCACCATTATTACATATACAGTGTGCACACACAGTCCACTAATACTCCACCATTATTACATATACAGTGTGCACACACAGTCCACTAATACTCCACCATTATTACATATACAGTGTGCACACACAGTCCACTAATACTCCACCATTATTATTATTTATCAGGCCTTGACATTAAGGTTTTGAATCCACTGGACCAGGGGGGCCAGTAGATTTGAAAAGTTAGTGGCCCGCCTGTGAAAGTTACTGGCCCAGATTTTGTGTTACCGTAAAAAATACGCTAATACTGAGGTGCAAAACATTATTAGTCTTTTTTATAATTTTACCAACAAAGTTGTTAGAAGTTACTATACACATTGATTGTTCAAAATGAGATGTCCAAAGCTAATAATATTGTAATATTGTTCAAGTGTGTACTGAGATGCATATATACAGTATTTGCCAAGTTTAAATAAAGTGTGGCCAGGGTGACGACAGCTAGTCAGTTGGTAGTTGAGTTGACGCTGCTTTCATGTACATGTCATTCAAGGCATTAGATTGTTTCACGGTTCATTCGCTAGGTGGCACCACCCAAAATAGGTGGCCTTCACCTTGCCCTTGCTGATGCAGCTTTACATTTGGTTTCTGTCACTTTAGCCACTAGTTAAATTTGGATTTAAGCTGTATTCCTTTCATATATCTAGAGAAGAAAAAGCATGCATAATTGTAAAGTCGAGGCAGCTTCCAACCACCGTACAAAGTGTGTCCAAGGGCCTCGGTGGGACTTAAAAAATGCTGCATGATAAGTGTTGGAGTTTGGACTCATTATTGATCAGAATTAATATCTACGTTATATTTACAATGTCCTATAACTGAATCAGGTCTAAGAATTCTGGCGAACTGCATCTGATAACCAAATGCGGTTGTGCCGTGACCGCCGCTTCGTCTCGGCAGCATTCGAGAACCGGAAACCAGTGGCCCGTTGGGCCAGTAAAATATAAGAACTGGTGGCCCAAAAGCTTTAAAAAAGGCGCCAGACCAGTGTTAATGTCGAGGCCTGTTTATATATACCAGGATTTTGCTTGCTAACTTTACTTTTTCTGATTTATTTATTTTAAACGTGATTTTGTTTCCGAGATATTTCAGGCAATAGTCCAAGATTTGATGGTGTATAAATAAAGTTTATTATTATTACTGTCTTGCGCAAGAGAGATCACAAGTTCACAACATCTTTGTTGCTGTATCAACCATTTCCAGACACAAAAATATTAATTTGGCCTGTTCAACCAATGATACTCAAGTTAACAAGGACAGACCCCTTGTTAGAAACAACACTCAAATGTTTAATGAATGCAAACATTATATCATCCTTCACTGTTCCACAATGTATGGTTGTAATCGTGACTATGCATGTTTGTAAAAGTTTTAATTTTGTTTATAGTACATTAGGTATATGCTATGGTACTGTCTAACTCATGCACAAACCATGCATTTGAGATGGAAATTACAAACTGATAACAAATGGGTTACCTAAGGGAAAGTTCTCTGTCAAAGAAGCCATATTGTCAATGAGCTTCCTTCTTGAGTTCACCGAATCTTGTGCTGTGTCACACATCTCCACCAGGTGTCTCTCCAGGCATTTGGCTACTGCTACATTACATGACACCAAGCTCTGCAGCGAACTACAATACACAGCACTGACATCACACAACAACACAGACATCATACAAACTAGCACAGACATCACACAACAACACAGACATCATACAAACTAGCACAGACATCAGACAACAACACAGACATCATACAAACTAGCACTGACATCACACAACAACACAGACATCATACAAACTAGCACAGACATCAGACAACAACACAGACATCATACAAACTAGCACTGACATCAGACAACAACACAGGCATCATACAAACTAGCACTGACATCAGACATCAACACAGACATCATACAAACTAGCACAGACATCACACAACAACACAGACATCATACAAACTAGCACAGACATCACACAACAACACAGACATCATACAAACTAGCACAGACATCAGACAACAACACAGACATCACACAAACTAGCACAGACATCACACAACACAGACATCATACAAACTAGCACTGACATCACACAACAACACATACATCATACAAACTAACACAGACATCACACAACAACACAGACATCATACAAACTAGCACTGACATCACACAGCAACACAGACATCATACAAACTAGCACTGACATCACACAACAACACAGACATCATACAAACTAGCAATGACATCACACAACAACACAGACATCATACAAACTAGCACAGACATCACACAACAACGCAGACATCATACAAACTAACACAGACATCACACAACAACACAGACATCATACAAACTAACACAGACATCACACAACAACACAGACATCATACAAACTAGCACTGACATCACACAACAACACAGACATCATACAAACTAACACAGACATCACACAACAACACAGACATCATACAAACTAGCACTGACATCACACAACAACACAGACATCATACAAACTAGCACTGACATCACACAACAACGCAGACATCATACAGACTAGCACTGACATCAAACACACACAAACACACATGCATGCATGCACACACACAAACATTCACACACATACACAGAAACTTGCATATATGCAGTCATGCACAAACACATGCACACTCATACAACAGCCATGATATCACAGAGAACTGCTGCAGTTACATCACAAGACTAAATGGCAGCCTAGCAACTGACAGTCATAAGTTATCAGATGCAACGACTAACCAAGTCAATTTGTTGATGATTGTCCCAGATTTGTGATGGGCTAAATTGGCTAGGAAGCAGCTTTGAAAAGTCCAATCATTCTCAACCAACAATACTGAATCACTGTGTCCACTACCTGGCAAGAGCTCTCTTCAGTGGGTGTTTTGGCAGCGTGTCAAGGTAGGTGGATGTCAGGATGTCGAGTGTCAACTGGGGCGGGACACTACTGCTGCCTTCTCGCAGCTGCTTCACCACCTGTCTCAGTGCTGCTATCTGGTGAGGAGTGTCAGCGGCATGACTAAACTGCCACAGTGGACCAGTTGAGTAGCTCTCAGTTGGATCTGTCAACACACAATGCAGCTTTTAATAGTATCCAATCTAGCCATTTTCTTAGTTCCTTTCATTAAGATAGACATTATATGATTGAAGAGTGTTCCACATCCGTGAGGCTGAAACTAAGAATGATCGATCGCCATATCTGCTGTTGCCTGTTGCCCCAGATGGTTCGGCCCCCAACGTGTTCGACCCACAGAGACGGATGGTTCGGCCCGGATGTTTCGGCCCACGCCGACGGATGGTTTGGCCCACGTAACAAAAATCCGCTATGCAGGGTCAGATGTTTCAGCCAACTTCACCGAAAATTTGATGGGCGGTGTCGGATGTTTCGGCCCATTGATAATTATCAAAGCAGTGGTCGCCTCAGCCCACTGCGTTTGATTCGGCCCGTTGCGTTTGAAGATTGTTTTTGTGTTTCACAATAAATTACCTACCACCTCTTTATTGTTTGTTTGTTTGAACTCGCACTCTTACCTGGATTGCTTGTATGTGTGATATTTGTTTGTTTGTTGCAAAGTATCCACACACTATCCAAGCAGTAAGCTAAACAAACACGGTAACGGAGCACACGATGTGACCACCTGCAATGTGCTCACTCACTTTATGTAGTTGATGTCGATTGAACAGATAAAATGTGTGACCACACTTTTCAAAGACGCATTGACGGATGTGTTATTTTACATTTCACAGCTCTATTGTAACGATTTTTCAAGGGCTGTATGATGATGACGAATGTGTCTCCTTTCCAGAATAAATATAATTATTATTGCAAGCTATACATTGAAACATTACTAATATATCTAATAATTTGTGACACATTTACCGAAAATATGCAAGTAAAAATAGGTGCATGCAATATAAGAATTATTTAAACATTTATCAAATAAAATACTTCGATTTCTGCAGCAACTAAGATTGCAAAAGTCAGATTTCTAAAAGCAGGACAGTTGGTTCGGCCCATAGAGCCCGTCAACACCGGTTACAGAAACAGTTGATTCGGCCCACGCGAACGCAAGCAGGTAATGGTTAAATGGTTGTGCGAACGGATTATTCGGCCCCCATGGGCCGAACCGGTCGGGGGCCGAAACATCCGACTCCCGATGGCGGTACTCTGCAGACTTTGGCACTGAAGCGGTTAAACCACGTTTCCAATTTTTTGTAATGACAACAGTGACAAAATTCATCTAGCCTTGGGACATAATCAAATCCTAAAAACTACCAGAGGGTAGATATAATAATCATACACACAAGTATTATAATGTGGGCCGAATTCACCATAAGCCAAAATTGCCAACACCGTCGATAAGACATTTTATCGCTCAGGCTCAAATAACAAAATTGTATTTCTTTACAAAGGCATTTTCTTAAAAGTGACCTTTACCGTTAAGTTCTTCAAGGTATATTCTTTTAATAGTGGCAATATATGTCAGGTTGTCTTTGCGTTTCTTTGCAGACATTTTCCCAACAACACTTCTTTCACATGTGTTCAGAAAACGGTAAAAGTTGTTTTGCTTTGAGTATTGACAAGCGTCAAGGGTGACTTCCGACTGCAATAACCGCACCGATGCACATCTGAACACACTACGAGTTCACGGAACCTCTTGCTTTGTGAAGGAGGTCGGTTGACTGCGTTGAATGAGGTGGCACTGTATCTTCTACGAGAATCTGGGGGCATTTGCTATTCTGTCTGTAACGACAACATTGTTGGTTAGCTTGAATCACACGTAGCTGTTGCGTGCATCAATGTGTGGTCAGTTGCGGTAAACAGGTGTACATTGCCCTACTTCCGCTTTCTGGTTGAAAATCTCGATGGACCGATGGAGGATGTTTTCTGTACTTTTATGTTTTCATGTTGTCTCACATGCATGCATTATATTTCTTGCTTGCGGACGTAATCTAGTATAAAAGGTAAGGAACTGTTTATGTAGTTTTTTAGTCATATTTTAATTTGTTTGATACCTGGGCGAACCTGAGAAAACGTCAGGGGCGGGTCCATCTTCAACTTCCAAGCCAGGGCAGGGCCCACCGGCACCAGGCCCAAGCATGAAGGAGTTGAAACTTCTTCACCCGGTAATCCACTACCGTCACTACTGACGATTTCGTAGATAGTGTGGTGACCAGTGTTTGTTGCGTGAGCCAGGTGTGCAGCTGTGCAGTGCTGGTTATGACTTTATAAAGTCATGTGCAAGTTAGAAAACAAACAGGGGTCACTCTTAGACTTAGTTATGTAGGTCAGTATAATAATACTAATAATTTATTTCTTTATAGCGCCACATCCAACTAATTGTTCTGAGGCACTTTACAATGGTTAATGCAAATAAATTGTCAGTCACTAAAAAACAAGTAGGCAGAATTTCTTTCACTCATTAATAGCTCCAAACCAGACATAATTATTGGCACAGAATCCTGGCTTAGCAATAGCATTTTAGATTCTGAATATTTCCCAGATAAATTCAATGTATATAGAAAGGACAGAACAGAAGAACAGAGAGGAGGAGGAGTATTCGTTGCAATACATTCTGACCTGCTTAGTGAAGAGGAATTTGAATTAGAGACAGACTGCGAAATCATTTGGGCTAAGATTAGCATAGCTGGTTGTAAATTACTTCATATATGTGCCTACTGCAGACCTGACGTAAATGATGAACACAGCATAGAACAATTTGAAATATCTCTAGGCAGAGTAAATCAAAAGCAACACTTATTTATTGCAGGAGGTTTTAATTTTCCTGGATGGGACTGGCATAATGGAATGGTAAAACCAAACTGCCAAAACGTACTGCTTCATGATAAATTTCGAAACATTCTAGATGACCATGCCGTATCCAGATTATAGACAAGCCAACAAGGGGAAAAAACACTCTAGACTTAATGATCACAAATAACCCTACCAACGTCAACCGAACAGAGATATTACCAGGAATCTCTGACCATGACTGTTGCTTCACAGAGCTAGACATAAATCCAATGAAACACAAACAGAAACCTAGAAATATTCCCCTTTTCAATAAGGCAGACTGGGACAAATTTAGAAAACATGAAAGATGTAAGCAAAACTCTTCAAAATTGCTATGAACAAAACAGTGCAAACAAGTTGTGGTGTATGTTTCGGGATAGCATTGTCAAAGGTACTGGGTTGTATATACCATCCAGAATGGCTAGATGTAGGGACGGATACCCCCGGATTACACCAACACTAAAGAAACTTATGCAAAAAAGGGACAGAATGTACAAATGTCACAAGCACACTCCAAAATACAAACATCTAAAACAAACTATACAGCAACAACTCAGAACTGCCTACTGGAACTATGTAAATGAAATTGTCACCTCTACTGAAGATAGTAAACAAAAACAAGGTTATGCTAAGAGATTCTGGACTTACATGAAACACTGCCGTACAAACCACACAGGGGTATCGCCTCTCAAACAAAATGGAATTCTACACTCAAACCCTAAAGCCAAAGCGGATATACTAAATCAGCAGTTTCAATCAGTCTTTACAGATGACCCATCTCCCCAAGAAACCAAACTACCCAATCCAACACTACCAGAAATGCCAGAAATAGAAATTACAGAAGCTGGTGTACTAAAACTCCTACAAAATCTTAAACCTTATAAAGCACAAGGACCAGACAACATCAACCCAAGGATTCTAAAAGAATTGGCTGCTGAAATTGCGCCATCGCTAACTTTAATCTTTCAGAAGTCATATGCTACAGGAGAAGTCCCCACAGACTGGCTAAAAGCAAATGTCTCACCTATTTTCAAGAATGGTCAAAACTACATAGCTTCAAATTATAGGCCCATTTCCCTGACATGCATAGCATCAAAACTAATGGAACATATCTTGGTTAGTAGTATAATGAAACATGCACATTCACACAACATTCTTTATCATCTTCAACATGGCTTTCGCTCCCAAGTATCTTGCGAGACACAGCTTATTCAGTTCATACATGACTTAGTTACCCATATGCAGTCTGGCACGCAAACGGATGTCATAGTGATGGATTTCTCTATAGCATTTGATAAGGTCAGCCATACAAAACTGACTTACAAACTCCATCACTATTGCATCCAAGGCAAAACAAATTCCTGGATTCGATAATTTTTAACAGACAGAACTCAAAGAGTCATAATAGAGGGCGAGGCCTCCTCTGAGGTACCCGTAACATCAGGAGTACCACAAGGCTCTGTACTTGGCCCTTGTCTATTCCTCTTTTATATAAATGACATCCCAGACAATATTACGTATACAGTTAGGCTTTTTGCTGATGACACAGCTGTGCTCCAGGAAGATCTTCACAAACTTGGAAAGTGGGCCATAACCTGGAACATGGAATTCAATCTTCAAAAATGCCATGTGATACCTGTAACAAGAAACAAAACTGTCATTAACAATCAATACATGCTCCATGGTCAAACACTAGAAACTGTTTCACAGGTAAAATATCTTGGTGTAACCATAACCTCAGATCTCCGGTGGAATGCCCACATAAATAACATTTGTCTAAAAGCAAATAGATCACTAGGCTTCCTCCGCAGAAATCTCAAAGTTCCGTCAATTCAGACCCATCGTGGAGAACAGCTGTACTGTCTGGGATCCCTATACCCTTACACAAATAAACAAACTAGAAATGATTCAACGCCGTGCAGCCCGATATGTCTTATATCGCCACCACAATACCTCCAGTGTAACAGACATGCTCCAGACATTAGGATGGAGATCCCTATCAGACAGAAGAACCGATGCAAAACTATGTATGATATACAAGATAGCAAATGGCCTACCTGGTAGTGGGTATACCAGCAAACCAATACCTTATTCCTGTAAACATAGTCACTAGAAAACAACATTCCTTATCTTACCTTATCCCTCACTCCAGATGCAACTACCACTTGTATTCTTTTTTCCCCAGTACCATTCGACTTTGGAATTCCCTCCCTCAATATATTGTAAATCAAAACAGCCTGGATGCGTTTAAAAGCAACATCCAGACTTTGCACTACCCCATGTTTTAGACGTTAACAAGTTCTTCTGCACGTATTTCTGTTTATTCACACAATAATTTGTGTTCTTATATATTGCACTCTAAAAACAAACAAAAAATTTCCTGTTCGCCTGCCATGCCACGGCACCGCCTGTATCCTCAGCATGTTGAGGCTAGGCGTGTATTGGAAGAAGAAATAAATAACATCATACGATATATAGTTAAAAATACTATGCAATCATTACTACTAAGTAAAATCAACTATACTGTCTTATGTATGTAAGCTATTAAAACAATAAAATTGATTAATTATAATATTAAATTAATTTAAATAAAGGTATCAATAATTATGATCATCGAATGTTAAATAATTTTTGAAAAGATGCGTCTTCAGTGCCACTTTAAACTGATTGACACCAGTGCATTGGCGCACTGTGAGTGGTAGTTGATGCCATGCTCTTGGAGCTGCACAAGAGAATGCCCGTTCACCGAGTTTAGTGCGGGTAGTGGGTTGTGTAAGGAGTAGCTGATCGGAGGAACATAGACAGTGTGTCAGACGATGCAAAGAGAAAAGTGCTGATAAATATGGAGGTGCGAGCCCATGAAGGCATTTGAAAATGACAAGTGCATGCACAAGTTGTTTTGTGTGTTCTTTGTTTAAATATCGACGAATGCGTGCAATACTATGGAGGTAGTAATACGCATTTCTGCCATTGTTTGTTACGTGTCGTTCAAGGGACATATTAGAATCAAAGGTCACCCCCAAGTTTCTGGCGTGTGTGTTGGGTAACACGTGCGCGTTTCTGATAGTTACACCGTCAGGAAGAACATTTTCGGTTGCTGATTTCGGTTGGATGATGATGATCTCCGATTTGTCATCATTGAGTTTTAGCATGTTGGTTTTCATCCATTGACGGATACTGGCAACACAGAGTTCTATCTTCGTGATGGCAATGTCGGATGAAGTATTATCGCTCAGGCTAAATTCTTGGAAAAGTTGGATGTCATCGGCATATAGATGGTATGCCATGCCATGGTGGTTGAGTATCAACGCGAGAGGAGGCATATATATAGTGAACAGTAATGGTCCAAGAACTGACCCCTACGGGACATGTTTGTCCTCTGCTTGTCCACTGCTAACTTATCTCTCCAATGAGAATTAGTTTTAAATACTTGGTAACCATAAACAATTGACAAAAATATGTGCTTTCTAAATCAGAGTGACACGTGTGTCAATGGTGCCGTTTGTTTCAAAACAGCAATGAATGATCTAGTGGCGCCACGTAGCGGAGTACTGTAGAGGCAGTAAAAGATACTCATAATTGCCACCACGTGGTGCCACCATTTTATTATTTTCCCACTGATTTGAGAAAAAGAATTTTTGTAACTTTGAAGTAGGCACTATATAAATAATGCCACTCCAAATGTCAATTAATGTTGCATGAATGGGGCTGACATTTTGTATGTGATCTAGTGGGCTCATTTGGGGTGGTTCGTAGATTTAGATTTCTCCAAAATTTGTCTGGGATGGTGCCCGTGGTGGGGATTTTGGGGAGTCACGTACATATGACTGCAGGCTGCCTATATTTTCTTTCCGGGCAATGACTTGCTAGTATTACTTGGTATATATATATATATTATGCATATATTCTATGCTTTCTGCAGCAAAGAAACCTAAACAGCTTCATTACTAAACATTCTCCAGGATAGTTCATTTTCAGATCAAACACTTTCATTTATTCATATTCAAAGTGTAAGTACACTTTGGATATAAACAAATGAAAGTTTTTGATCTAAACAGCTTCAGTCGGCAGACTCTGATCTACATTTTATTCCAGTAGTTAAGACAAATGCTGGAACTCAAGCATTTTTGGTTGCTGCACCAACTGAATTTGCCTTTTTAAACGGAAAATCAGTGTCCTTATAACTGTACCGGTCTATACTCACGTCAATAGGGTATGTTTGGAGGGGTATTGGACTATGGCACATCTGCCACCAAAACATATCATATTTTGTATTACTTTTGAAGTTTGGGATTACAAATGCCTTAAAATACTGCTTCTTGTTTTTACAAACGTTTAGGTAATGTCAAAATTAGTATGTAATATTCAAGTTGTCACCAAGTGGATTAATATGCTAGGTAGCTAAGGAGAATGTGAATTCCAATGTAGTGGCGCAGCACCATGACCAACAAATACCATGCCTTAAAATGTGTGTAGTCAGTAGATTCGACTGTCTACACAACTTTAGACTTAAGTCAAGATCACTACTACAATAACTAAATATTGGGAAATCATTTGTATGCTTGAAGAATAGAAACAGTAAGCTTTCACAGGATACCAAAATTGTCGATATCGGACCAGCTATAAGGGTGCTAGCGACCGTTGAATTGAGTGCTTTTGGATGTGTTTTGAGTTGTCCATTTTTCAGTTTCTATTGTTACTGTGAGGCAGTACAAGATCCAAGTTGGATATGGAGAGTTGCCATTTATTTATATTTAAGAAACCTAAACAGGTTAAGAAACCTAAACAGCTTTGATTGGCAGACTCTGATCTACCTACTTTTTATTCCCATAGTTAAGACGAATGCTGGAACTCGAGCCTTTTCGGTTGCTGCACCAACTGTGTGGAACTTATTCCCAATTGGTGTTAAGTCCGTAAGAAATATATTTTCATTTCGCTGTCATTTAAAAACCTATATTTGTAATACTGCACGCCATCCTTAACTTCTTAGCAATTCCATCCATCTGTACATGACAATGAGAACGGTTAATCCTTTGGATTTGTTGTGCCGCTGAGCTCGGATTTTCCAAGGATGTTGGCGCTAATGAAGTCATTCCATAATTATTATTTAGTGCTCAGTAATACAGCCTTGGCCTATCTAGCATTTGCATCCACATACAAACTGCAATAACAGTCAAACTAATCAAAATTCGTCCAGACATATTTGTAGAATATATTATTATCTTTATGATAAGATTGAATAAAATGAAAGTCATGCTAATTCACCTAGGTCCAAATCCCACCGGGGGTCCCCGGGTGAAATAAAGAAGTCTTAATCTACAAACCACCTGAAAGGGCCCACTAGCACAGCTACAATATTTCAACTCCATACATGCAGAACTGACAGATATGTGGGACATGCAAGCAAATAAAGAAAGACCCACCCTTGGGATTAGAATATAGAACATTGACTCCCTAAACAATCACACTTCGCAAACACATTCTGAGTGAACCTCTGACATTATATTATTGATTGATGCTGTAAATAGTTAGTTTCTATTGCACCCCCCCATAAAATTGCCTTTATTTCCATTTAATGTTAGTATGAATACTATTGACTGGGGTAGGGTTATCGTGCCACGGGTACATTGATAAAGGTGAACAAGATCAGTCTAAATTATTTTTGCAGCTAAACAACATTTAAAATAAATGTTGTTAATGTCGATGCATTAATTCCTACACTATGCATACTTTATGCCAATTGAAGTACAACAAGTGTGGATACTATTATTAAATAATGCAATTTAGGACATTTAGCAGTCAGAATTGCACAGTGCTATGGCAAAAATTGGACCGGTATTTGGTAATTATATCTGAACGTGTACCTTAAATTATATACTGTGGTGGAATTGAATCAATAGATGCAATGATATAAACAACGTAGGTAAAATTGTTGTGTAGTTGCGTAAAACAATTATTCAGACCAGCGTGTTTGTAAACATGCTTTTTCAATTTTGTTTTGTAATATCCTTATTTTTCGGCCTAACACCAAAAATTATCTACCAACCACAAAAGCATCATTGAGGGATTGAGCACTTTGTGAATGGACCACCTTCAAGGCCACTCATTGGTGCCACTTTAATATTATGGTTCAGGACTGCATTTCAAGTTTTCCTAGGTATTCTCATTTCCCAAGTCTATAATGCAGTTGTGATACAGTTATGACACTCTCACAAATCCATCATTTTTGATCATAATATTATTGCAATAGTTACATACAGCTATTACAGTCACAATACTATTGCAATAGTAGAAACTTGTATATCTTTAATAAGCTTAATTTCTGTTTTTTTGATTGGAAACAGAAGAACCACTGAGAGTGTGGCCACAGTCCGGGCAGCATAGAAAGTAGGAAATAAACAAGCCTAATCTGTATACTGTTGTTGATTGCTTCTCCAGCAAATACAAGTATTAATACTACCATACTTGGTGTAATCCTGTACAAATCTGCATGTATGTAATTTATTGTTGTTGGAAAAATATTTATTATTATTGTTGACTTAATTCAGATTGATTAAGGCCTGATAACTGGATATTTTGTTGTTGTCAGAATGTTATATTTGTGGTGTACAAACAATGTTTAAAACTTTATTCTCATTCATGATTCAAGTCAAAATTGAATTAAATGTGTACACCTTTTAGCAGAGTGGAAAACATTTCACTTTTGATATTGATACTTTGAGAAGTGCTTATGTGTAAATAAATTAATGTACTGATGTTAGAACAACACGGTTGTGTAATTATTTAATATAATTTTCATTTTTTAAGACATTAAAACAGTTACACTTTACAACAAATGGTAGGATTTATACTTCCACACAACGGTAAACTTTTTCAACATCTAAACCTGTGTTGAAAATGTTTTTCTGATAACAGATTTGAGTAACCATGACAACCAAGTCACAGACGTCTCAAGGGTCATCCTCCTCAAGTTACTCAAGTGAATCGAGTCTAAACATTAGTCGCAGCGGAGACGACACCGTGGTTGACTGGAAGGAACGATGTGTGACACTAGAGGGTGCCATGGTGAGGTACCGAGAGAAGGTGGCTCGCATCCGCCAAGTGCTGGCTGACAAGGTTAGTGTCACTGTCACCCGCCAGGTGCTGGCTAACAAGGTTAGTGCTACTGTCATGGCTGACAAGGATAGTGTAATTGTCATCCACCAGGTGTTGAGTGTTTCACCACACACACGCATACATGTGCGCACACACACGTAGATGTTACACAAAATTGTGTGGATTGAAAATGTAACACATTTTGTGCTTATTAAAATGCCAGTTAATGTGCATTTTGTCGTTCCTGCTAAAATAAAAAACAACTGTAGATAATGCTTTTACTCCTGCCTCTCCTACAATAACCTAGCTGTCTACACGATGTTAGGCTGTCCAGCGAAATATCAAAAATGCAGCAAAAACTTGAATGCAGCAAAAACTGGACAGGTGGTGACTATAATTAATCACAACACCTTTTGCAATTGCTTACTACATTACAGCATATTTTAGAAAAACAATTATGCGTAATATTTAATATATCATTGTATCACAGTACAATACGACTTAACACATGGACACAAGGATATAAATTCAAATATCAACACTTGTAGTACCAAACACCTCGGCCATCTCAGTAAGCACAGCAAGGTGCTTGGTTTGGTGTGAATACCCTTTCGACAGGTTTTCATATCAAACTGGTTCATCCTGCCACATCTCTATGAAAGTCATCTCGCGCTCCTCGTTTAGCCATTCTTCCATGTTGTAAACCGGTGTATAGATGACCACGAACAGAAATTGTTACACTGTCATTGGCCACAATTTCAGAGAAATTTCTGTTGACCAACTGACCATTGTACACTGCGCGACGTCTCGTCTGACACCATCGTACGTTACACAACTTTTGTTGCTGCAGTTCAATTTTCGAATCGATTCAACAACTGTTGTGCATGGTCAAATCAACACGCAACTCAAGTTTTGTTGAGTTGAGAACCATCGTACATTGCACGACTGGTCAACATTGGTGATCAAACACACATCTCGCAACAAAAGTTATACAGTGTACGCCAGCATTGCCTGTTTCCTGTGCTGACTCACCAGTGTTTGTTGACTGGTTGACTCTGAATGACTGCTCAGTTCTCTTAATGCATCTTCCTCCAGCTGAAGCCATACACCACGTGTGTTTGAGCTCATGCGCCATGTGAGGTCATCTACAGACCAGGCATCCATCCAACCATCCCGGTAAATGGGTGAAGAGAAGAGTGACAAATGAAATGGGAATAGCTCTGAGTTATCCACTGACCTAGTCCTAACTTGTGCATGCAGCAGGAAGTGTAGAGCATTAATAAGTATGCAACATATTAAAGGGAAGCCGTGTTGAGGTGTGGGTAATGATGGGTGTACACAGGTTGTATTGGCTGATGTGGGATTGTGTGCGTGTGTCTCTTGTAGATGAAGCAGTGTTGAGGTGTGGGTAATGATGGGTGTACACAGGTTGTATTGGCTGATGTGGGATTACGTGCGTGTGTCTCTTGTAGATGAAGCAGTGTTGAGGTGTGGGTAATGATTGGTGTACACAGGTTGTATTGGCTGATGTGGGATTGTTTGTGTGTGTCTCTTGTAGATGAAGCAGTTGGAGGAGAGAGCCGCTGAAGCAGAGGAGAGAGCACGACTCGGTCAACACAAGGTACATCTACTGCACACGTGTACCACACAGCACAGTACATGTCCACTCCACACACATGGCACTTCACATAGCACAATATGTTCCACTCCACACACTCCAGTCTAGACGTGTTCCACTCTACACCTTCACATAGTACAAAGTATGCTGTGTGTTTCAGTAGTGTCTGTGTTGTAGTGTGAAGGCCTGGAGCAGCAGCTGTGTGTTTCAGTAGTGTCTGTGGTGTAGTGTGAAGGCCTGGAGTAGCAGCTGTGTGTTTCAGTAGTGTCTGTGTTGCAGTGTGAAGGTATGGAGCAGCAGCTGTGTGTCTCAATAGTGTCTGTGTTCTAGTGTGAAGGCCTGGAGCAGCAGCTGCGTGTTTCAGTAGTGTCTGTGTTGCAGTGTAAAGGTATGGAGCATCAGCTGTGTGTCTCAATAGTGTCTGTGTTCTAGTGTGAAGGCCTGGAGTAGCAGCTGTGTGTTTCAGTAGTGTCTGTGTTGCAGTGTGAAGGTATGGAGCAGCAGCTGTGTGTCTCAATAGTGTCTGTGTTCTAGTGTGAAGGCCTGGAGCAGCAGCTGCGTGTTTCAGTAGTGTCTGTTTTTCAGTAGTGTCTGAGTTGCAGTGTGAAGGCCTGGAGCAGCAGCTGTGTGTTTCAATAGTATATGTGCTTCAGTAGTGTCCATGTTTCAGTAGTGTCTGTGTTTCAGTAGTGTGTGTTCTAGCGTGAAGGCCAGGAGTAGCAGCTGTGTGTTTCCGTTGTGTCTGTGTTATAATCTGAAGGCCTGGAGTAGCAGCTATGTGTTTCAGTAGTGTCTGTGTTCTAGTCTGAAGGCCTGGAGTAGCAGCTGTGTGATTCAGTAGTGTCTGTGTTTCAGTAGTGTCTGTGTTCTAGTGCGAAGGACTGACGTAGCAGCTGTGTGTTTTAGTAGTTCCTGTGTTTCAGTAGTGACTGTGTTGCAGTGTGAAGGTCTGGAGCAGCATCTGTGTGTTTCAGTAGTGTCTGTTCTGGTGTGAAGGCCTGGAACAGCAGCTGTGTGTTTCAGTAATGTCTTTTTTCAGTAGTGTCTGTGTTATAGTGTGAATGCTTGGAGCAGCAGCTTCAAGTTTCAGTAGTGTCTGTGTTCTAGTGTGAAGGTCTGGAGCAGCAGCTGTGTGTTTCAGTAATGTATGTGTTGTAGTGTGAAGGTCTGGTGCAGCAGCTGTGTGTTTCAGTAGTAGTGTGTTTTTCAGTAGTGTCTGTGTTGCAGTGTGAAGGTCTGCAGCAGCAGTTGTGTGTTTCAGTAGTGTCTGTGTTGCAGTGTGAAGGTCTGCAGCAGCAGCTGTGTGTTTCAGTAGTGTCTGTGTTGTAGTGTGAAGGCCTGGAACGGCAGCTGTGTGTTTCAGTAGTGTCTGTGTTGCGGTGTGAAGGTCTGCAGCAGCAGCTGTGTGTTTCAGTAGTGTCTGTGTTGTAGTGTGAAGGCCTGGAGCAGCAGCTGTGTGTTTCAGTAGTGTCTGTGTTGCAGTGTGAAGGGCTGGAGCAGCAGTTGTCGTCGGCGTGTGCGTGGCAGCCAGCTGCTGCGGACAAGAAGCTCCACATGCTGGAGACAATGTGTGAGGAGAAGGAACAAGAGATTGCTGGCCTTCAGGCACAACTACTTGAAAATGTGTGTATTAATTATTAACATTTGTCTGCTGTTTGTCAATCATAGGAGGTGGCAGCATGTGATCCTGTTAAATGATCTCTGCTCAACACATGCAGTAGGAGAGGGCTGTGATCCTGTGAAATGATCTCCGCTCAACACATGTAGTAAGAGAGGGCTGTGATCCTGTGAAATGATCTCCGCTCAACACATGTAGTAAGAGAGGGCTGTGGTACACACTTTGGCTTACTAATTATTTTATAATGTCAAATAATCTACACCATATGATGTATGCATGGCGTACATTTATGCATTCATAAATGACCCATGTTGTATTGTTAATGGCATTATGAACTTCTGTTAAGCTCACACTGAATTATATTAAAAAGTACCATGGTTTCAGTGCAACTGTTTGTGGTGGCTCTGAATCTTTATCATAATTCCTCATTTTAGAAGTTGCAAATTTTATCACATTTTGTCTTACTTCATATTTTTGCAGTGGACTGAATTTCTGCTAGAAATGTTGCTGATGCCACAACAAATGTAGTCCAGCGGTTATGTGAAAAGACTGCACTTTTGGATAAAAGCAACACACTCATCTATTCTATACACCAAAGGAATCATTTTAAAGATTGGAAGCATGCCAGATTTTGCTGTGTTTTTTAAAATGGTCACCAAATTTAATTTTCCCATATCTTAATAACTGCATTAAATAGAGCAATAATATTTGTGTCTAAATGTAGGTTTTAGGGGTCAAAGATTTCCTAATTGTTACTTTTGGACTTCTCCGACATTTGCATCCACAATTTGTAAAGATGGTAGTCGTCAGTACAAATGTAATGATATCTTAATAACTATGTTACTATCTTATATAGAGCCATATAGTTTATATTTTTGAATAGTTTGGAGGATAGTGATTGCAAAAAATATTACCTTTTACCTTCATATGCATGCCTATATCTGCCATTTTTAAAGATGGCACCCGTCAAAGCATATTATTCCCATATCTCAAGACCTATATAACATAAAGCCACAAAGCTGATGTTAAAATGTATGTTTTTTTAGATGCCATGTTCTCAAACATTACATTATGATACCTACCTTCAAAATCTACAGCAATGATTCCCAAACATTCCACACATCCCAAATATATCTGCCACATTGGCACAGCATTGTGCAGTGCAGGTTGGCTTTGAAACACTGACAATGTCCCCTGCAGCCTTTCGTGCAGCAAGCTGTGCCTGTAGGTGGCAGTGTCATCCACTACACCTCCCATTCAGGCACATTCCCCCTTCGAGTTCAGCATCTACTGGACTGAGCAGGTGTGATGCTTTCAGCGGGGCCTGGCCCCAGACGTGCCCAGCCTTGTAGCCCACTCGCAGCAGGTGTTGCATGAGTGCATCCTGTGTTGGTGGAATCTTTTTGATCTCCCTTCCTTTCTGTGTGAAGAGGACCTGTCTGGCACGGTTCACGTGGACCTCAGAACTGCCCCAGTCGTGCAGTACAAAAATTTACCTCTTGATTGTTGGAAGAATGTCTCAGGATAGTTGTAGGCGGAGTGTCGACAAGAGCACACAGCGCAGGCATTATACCACTGAAAGCATTTCATGATGCCCAAGCCGTTTGTTTGCCTCTTCCAGCGAAACACAATATGGTGTCACATCCGGTCAGTGCATGGAAAACAGGCAGTGTCTTGCCCTTCTCAAGACCAAGCTCGTGTGCAGTAGCAGTTGCATCGACGTATCAGAATGATTTCCCTGTGCTGATCACTACCACAAGACTTTCACAGCCAAGTCTGCAAGCAAAACTGACAGCTAGAACGACAACATCAGTGTCAACTGTTCATATGAAATCTTCTGTCTTCCTTGCTTGACACCATCTGCAGCATGCAACAGCATCTTGGTGTCTGCCTCTTCGTGTGTACACCTTGATAGCAGGACTATTACCACAATTTAAACAACTTTCGTTTTCTTTGATTCGTATAGACCATGGGAAAGGGAGGATGAATCTGAATCTTTTGGACGTATATTCATCAGTCAAAGTGTGTTATATTATATAGTATCTTTACATTTTATAATATATGTAACACAGTGGACAGCCAAGTACCAGAGCGTCCGAGTCATCACCAACCACTTCAGAGATATTCACAAACAACTAGGTATCCTGGCTGCTATAACTTCTGGCAAGATCCACCAAGATGCACACCAGTTCCAATGCGCATCTGAAATGTCAACATTCTTGGTGTGCCTGGTCATCATGACGAAATATTCAGCAATGTTGGAGGAAGTAACACAAGCTTTGCAAGCTGTTCAATTCAATGTTCTCAAAGTTCATGACTACATCCAGCAGCTGTTGGTCATATTGAAAACTCACAGAAGAGAAGCTGAAGAACACTTTAAGGAAGACATAACGGTGCAAACTGACAAGATTGCAACAGCACTTGGAATTGAGTTGTGTATGCCTCACCAGAGTGGATATTTAACTCAAAGAGCAAAATACCAGAGCAAGACTGTGGAGGAGGGAGTACTATCGGAGGAGGGAGTACTATCGGGTCGCAATATTAATTCCATACCTACTTCAAGGTTCAAGGATATGTAGATATTAAGATACGGGAATAACAGGCTTTGTCTGCTGCCATCTTTAAAAATGGTGGATATTTCAAAATGGCAGATATATTTTAAAGTCGGTGAAGGTCAAAGGTAATGTATTTGAAATGATCATATCTAGTTCTAGTTGTTCTAGTTGTTTCCAGCATTCGGCAATGTTCTATTAACTGACTAGTCTGTATATATTGTGGTTACAATGTTATGATCTTACGAGGTCTCATTCAACTAGTCAGCCTTTTTCAGAACATTATCGCCAAACCGACCTTTCTATGCTGGTACTGAGGGTGGTCACTGCCACGGTGCTTGTCATCCTCAGTGGTTCTTTTACGTCCCAAATTGAGACGGGACCGACATTAACGTGATCTCCGATTCACAAGGGATCCACAGTTCCCAATGTTGAGAGCCAGGTTTTTACACCAAACATACCATTACCTGCCCGGTCTGGGTATTGAACTCGGGGCGCCGCATGTCAGGCGGATGTGCTAACCACTACACTATCGCACGTCCCCATTTTTGTCTAAACGTATGTTTTTTTTGTCTAAAAACATACATTTAGACAAAAACTTTGTGGCTCTAATGTTTGAAGTGACATTGCCCATTTTAGGGAACACCCTTAATGTTGTCGCATCCAAAAGCATATGTTTGGAAACAAAATTCAAGGTTCAAGGATATGGAGATATTAAGATACAGGAATAACAGGCTTCGTCTGCTGCCATCTTTAAAAGTCAGTGAAGGTCAAAAGTTATATATTTGAAAACATTGCATCTAAAAACATAATTTTGTATGTAGTTCTTGAGATATGGGAATAATATGCTTTGACAGGCGCCATATTAAAAAATGGCAGATATTGGCATGTAGATGAAGTTAAAAAGTAGTTTTTTTAAATCGCTATCATCCACACTATCCATAAACGTAAACTATATGGCTCTATGTAACACTGTTATTAAGATATTGTTACATTTGTATTGACGACCGCCTTCTTTAAAAATGGTAGATTCGAATGTCAGAGAAGTCCAAAAGTAACAAATATAAAATCTTTGACCCCTAACACCTACATCTGGACACAAATATTATTGCTCTATGTAAAGCAGTTAATAAGATATGGGGAAACTGAATTTTTTTAATGCAGCAAAATCTGGCATCCCTCCAATTTTTTAAATGGTTCTCTTGGTGTATAGAATAGATGAGCAAAGTGTCTTACTTTTATCCAAAAGTGCACAATTCCATAATTTTCCTGCACCTATCTGCTGGACTACTGGTCATTTAGTATACATACACTGTATATACATGTAGCTGCAGAGAGAGAGAGAGAGAGAGGGGGGAGCTAAGGTATGCAAGGACTCACTCTACTTGTGTTGTCAGTGTGACACGGGTGTATGTGTGAGCTGTCCTGTTTCAGCAATGGATGATGGAAGAGATGAAACGTAGAATCCGAGAGTGGGCAGGCAAGAAGCTCAGAGAGGTACAGATCTCATTCACATGTCTTGCGATGGTTTATGTTATTACTTCACCTGGAGGTATCCAGTGCAAGAGATTGTGGAAGTTTATGTTTAGAAATTAGTTTCTCATCTATGACATGTTAGTAAATTCGACACATGTGGCACAGTTTTGAATGTTGGTACAAGATTGTTCACTCTACGTTGCTCCAGTTCACTTGGCTATATGAATTGAGTACCTGGCTATAGACAGGGGTTGATATTTGTATACAAATAATCTATGTGCATTAATTGCAGCATGGCTGAATGCTTCCCTGAAAACTCCAGCAAGATCTTTGATTAAGCTAGGAAGTAAAGTGTAAGGCACTTTGAGTAATCCAAAGAACTGGCTACTGTGATCACTAAGATCACCTTTTACACAAAGAATTGTCAAGTCTGCAGGCTTGACGAACTTTTGTCAACGCAATATAAACTGATATTGCTGTGCAATAGCAGAATTTATCTTGATTGGACAAGGAGTTTGTTTACCATTGCTTAAGATTTACTGATCTAAATAACTTCTGAGCTAATGTAGAGTTTCCTCCCTGCAGCTGGAAGAGAAGAATGTGCAGTTGTCAGGTGAAAATGAGCACCTGCAGACACAGGTTGAGCAGCTCCGGACCCGGCTCCAGGCTCTACCTACAAACACTGCCAGACAGCTGCACCGACTGAGTGTACAGGTGGGTACAACACACAGACTGAGTGTACAGGTGGTTACAACACAGGCTGAGTGTACAGGTGGGTACAACACAGACTGAGTGTACAGATGGGTACAACACAGACTGAGTGTACAGGTGTGTATAACACAGACTGAGTGTACAGGTGGGTACAACACAGACTGAGTGTACATGTGTGTACAACGCACAGACTGAGTGAGTGTACAGGTGGGTACAACACAGACTGAGTGTAAAGGTGTGTATAACACACAGACTGGGTGTACATGTTGGTATAACACAGACTATGTGTACAGGTGGTTACAACACAGACTGAGTATCCTGGTGTGTACAACACACAGACTGAGTGTACAGGTGGGTACAACACAGACTGAGTATACAGGTGGGTGTAACACACAGACTGAGTGAGTGTACAGGTGGGTACAACACAGACAGAGTGTACAGGTGTGTATAACACACAGACTGAGTGTACGGGTGGGTACAACACAGACTGAGTGGATGTACAGGTGGGTTCAACACACAGACTGAGTGAGTGTACAGGTGGGTACAACTGAGTGTATAGGTGGGTTCAACATACATACTGAGTGAGTGTACAGGTGGGAACCACATAGACTAAGTGTACAGGTGTGTACAACACACAGACTGAGTGTACAGGTGTGTATAACACAGACTGGGTGTACAGGTGGGTATAACACAGACTATGTGTACATGCGGTTACAACACAGACTGAGTGTCCTGGTGTGTACAACACACAGACTGAGTGTACAGGTGGGTACAACACAGACTGAGTATACAGGTGGGTATAACACACAGACTGAGTGAGTGTACAGTTGGGTACAACTGAGTGTACAGGTGGGTTCAACATGCATACTGAGTGAGTGTACAGGTGGGAACCATATAGACTAAGTGTACAGGAGTGTACAACACACAGACTGAGTGTACAGGTGTGTACAACACTGACTGAGTGTACATGTGGGTACACCTCCACTGATGTATCCCCTCTTGCGTTGCAGACAAATGACTTGCGGCCAGTGTCAGACATGTCTGATCTCTCCCCTCCTGTGCCTCAGCGACCATCAGACTCTATCCTTGAAACCATCCGCCTAGAACGTGCGCTTGAACTCGCTGGAGTCACTTCAGCAGCCAATCATAGTGAAGACAGGCCATCACATGACCTTCTGCCCTGCAGACAGGACCCAGACTACCAGGAGATAGAGGAGGGGGAGACAGGGAGGGAGATAGAGAGAGAGGCAGAGAGGCCGGGGAGGGAGGCACTTGGGAAGTCTCCCATCAAGTTGTGTGGCAAGTCACAGAAGTCAGTGGGGAAGGAGACTGGGAGGTCAGTGGGACCACCGGAGGTGAGGATTGAGAGGAAGCAATTCCCCACCTCACGCCCTCCCCTGTCTGTCGCCAGCTCCACCAACGGCAGTGAAGAGATGCTTCTAGAGCTGCCCTGGACATCACGGCAACCAGACACCCCGCCTGCCAATCAACCCTGTCTGGTACAGGCGCCCCCGGTCAACTCCCTGTGTCCCCTCATGGCCCTGCCCAGCACCAGTTCCCAGTACCCCACCCTCTCCCTCCCCCCTCCCCACCTTAACCACACAGTGTCTGCCCTGGCCACCCTCCCACGGCGGAGACGAGACAAGGCAGTGGTCAATTCCTACAGCAACCAGAGCACGGACACACACATAGTGGACCGTCGACTCCTACTGGACACTGACAAGACACGGGCCAAGCCTCCCACGCCACCAATGAGGAGACAACCCTCCTGGGTATGTACTACTGGACACTCTCTTACTGGGGTGTGGTCTATCCTCACACACTTCTAACTTACTTGAGCACTTGTGGTCTATCCTCACACACTTCTAACTTACTTGAGCACTTGTGGTCTATCCTCACACACTTCTAACTTACTTGAGCACTTGTGGTCTATCCTCACACACTTCTAACTTACTTGAGCACTTGTGGTCTATCCTCACACACTTCTAACTTACTTGAGCACTTGTGGTCTATCCTCACACACTTCTAACTTACTTGAGCACTTGTGGTCTATCCTCACACACTTCTAACTTACTTGAGCACTTGTGGTCTATTCTCACACACTTCTAACTTACTTGAGCACTTATGGTCTATCCTCACACACTTCTAACTTACTTGAGCACTTGTGGTCTATCCTCACACACTTCTAACTTACTTGAGCACTTGTGGTCTATCCTCACACACGTCTAGCCTACTTGGGCACTTGTGGTCTATCCTCACACACGTCTAGCTTACTTGGGCCCTTGTGGTCTATCCTCACACACATCTAGCTTACTTGGGCACTTGTGGTCTATCCTCACACACTTCTAACTTACTATGGCATCTGTGGTCTATCCTCACACACGTCTAGCCTACTTGGGCACTTGTGGTCTATCCTCACACATGTCTAGCTTACTTGGGCCCTTGTGGTCTATCCTCACACACATCTAGCTTACTTGGGCACTTGTGGTCTTTCCTCACACACTTCTAACTTACTATGGCACTTGTGGTCTATCCTCACACACTTCTAACTTACTATGGCACTTGTGGTCTATCCTCACACACGTCTAGCTTACTTGGGCACTTGTGGTCTATCCTCACACACGTCTAGCTTACTTGGGCACTTGTGGTCTATCCTCACACACTTCTAACTTACTATGGCACTTGTGGTCTATCCTCACACACGTCTAGCTTACTTGGGCACTTGTGGTCTATCCTCACACACGTCTAGCTTATTGGGCACTTGTGGTCTATCCTCACACTTCTAAATAGTGTAGAATTCGTGGTCTATTCTCACTCACAGTAGGGAACTTGTGGTTTATTCTCACATATTTCTAGTCATTATGTGACTTTCTCTTGCAGAACAGTCTCCCCACACAAAGCATTTTACATGTATTCAACAATAAATGAATGAATTTCAAAGATCCTATGATGTAAGTTTACTTCAATGCTTCAGTTGTGGAATGTGTCATCTAAAACCGTGACATTTTGTTGTAATATTTTCTGTGTTAAACAGCTGAAGACACTGATGTTCTTGTAGTTTGTGTCCTACAACATAGTAACTGGTTTATTAGCAGAATTAAGACGAGTGAGGTTGTTACAGAATGTGATATGATGAGTGAGGTTGTTACAAAATGTGATATGACGAGTGAGGTTGTTACAGAACATTATATGATGAGTGAGGTTGTTACCGAATGTGATATGACGAGTGAGGTTGTTACAGAATGTGATATGACGAGTGAGGTTGTTACAGAACATTATATGATGAGTGAGGTTGTTACCGAATGTGATATGACGAGTGAGGTTGTTACAGAATGTGATATGACGAGTGAGGTTGTTACAGAATGTGATATGACGAGTGAGGTTGTTACAGAACATAATATGATGAGTGAGGTTATTACAGAACATTATATGACGAGTGAGGTTGTTACCGAATGTGATATGACGAGTGAGGTTGTTACAGAACATTATATGATGAGTGAGGTTGTTACCGAATGTGATATGACGAGTGAGGTTGTTACCGAATGTGATATGACGAGTGAGGTTGTTACCGAATGTGATATGACGAGTGAGGTTGTTACAGAATGTGATATGATGAGTGAGGTTGTTACAGAACATAATATGATGAGTGAGGTTGTTACCGAATGTGATATGACGAGTGAGGTTGTTACAGATTGTGATATGACGAGTGAGGTTGTTACAGAACATTATATGATGAGTGAGGTTGTTACAGAATGTGATATGATGAGTGAGGTTATTGCAGAATGTGAAATGGTTGTAGGAGAGTCGCATCTATGCCGTGGCCAGTGTTGGACTGAGAATGTCCACTGGTCAAGACGCTCACTCCGTCAGAGGTACACATCACACTTGCTCCACATTTCTCAGTCTCTCTGCAAATGTCTTAATTACATATGTTTATTATTTGAATGACTAGTGATTATTATTTTCACTAATTTCATTATATTCTTTTTTCCTATGGAATACTTGTTTTTTTTATAAATACTGAGTATGCAATTCAAATAGCTTTTAGAACATAGATAACATATTGTTTAAGATGTCACAATCATTATGATATTAATGTATTATTGCTTGCCAAAATTAGTACACCATACGTCCTTCTATAAATGATATATAAGAAGTAGTATAAGACTTTTTTATTTTTTTACTTGATATCTAAACAAATTATTTTTATTTTTAGTTTCCCAGCAGAAGAGACTGTATGTTAATATCACAGTTTGTAAAATGTTACAATTGTTGTTTGACAGAATCAAGTTGGCCGGTGACTGACTGTCTCTACTCACACCACATGTATCATGACCTAACTGTACCCGTCTATACACACATCAGTGGGGTATGTTTACTCACACCACATGTATCACGACCTAACTGTACCCGTCTATACACACATCCGTGGGGTATGTTTACTCACACCACATGTATCACGACCTAACTGTACCCGTCTATACACACATCAGTGGGGTATGTTTACTCACACCACATGTATCACGACCTAACTGTACCCGTCTATGCACACATCAGCGGGGTATGTTTACTCACACCACATGTATCACGACCTAACTGTACCCGTCTATGCACACATCAGCGGGGTATGTTTATTCACACCACATGTATCACGACCTAACTGTACCCATCGATACACAAATCAATGGGGTATGTTTACTAACACCACATGTATCATGACCTAACTGTATCCGTCTATACACACATCCGTGGGGTATGTTTACTCACACCACATGTATCACGACCTAACTGTACCCGTCTATACACACATCAGTGGGGTATGTTTACTCACACCACATGTATCACGACCTAACTGTACCCGTCTATACACACATCAGTGGGGTATGTTTACTCACACCACATGTATCATGACCTAACTGTACCCGTCTGTACACACATCAGTGGGGTATGTTTACTCACACCACATGTATAACGACCTAACTGTACCCGTCGATACACAAATCAATGGGGTATGTTTACTAACACCACATGTATCACGACCTAACTGTACCCGTCTATACACACATCAGTGGGGTATGTTTACTCACACCACATGTATCATGACCTAACTGTACCCGTCTGTACACACATCAGTGGGGTATGTTTACTCACACCACATGTATAACGACCTAACTGTACCCGTCGATACACAAATCAATGGGGTATGTTTACTAACACCACATGTATCACGACCTAACTGTATCCGTCTATACACACATCAGTGGGGTATGTTTACTCACACCACATGTATCATGACCTAACTGTACCCGTCTGTACACACATCAGTGGGGTATGTTTATTCACACCACGTATCACGACCTAACTGTACCCATCGATACACAAATCAATGGGGTATGTTTACTAACACCACATGTATCATGACCTAACTGTATCCGTCTATACACACATCCGTGGGGTATGTTTACTCACACTACATGTATCACGACCTAACTGTACCCGTCTATACACACATCAGTGGGGTATGTTTACTCACACCACATGTATCACGACCTAACTGTACCCGTCTATACACACATCAGTGGGGTATGTTTACTCACACCACATGTATCATGACCTAACTGTACCCGTCTGTACACACATCAGTGGGGTATGTTTACTAACACCACATGTATCATGACCTAACTGTACCCGTCTGTACACACATCAGTGGGGTATGTTTACTAACACCACATGTATCACGACCTAACTGTACCCGTCTATACACACATCAGTGGGGTATGTTTACTAACACCACATGTATCATGACCTAACTGTACCCGTCTGTACACACATCAGTGGGGTATGTTTACTAACACCACATGTATCATGACCTAACTGTACCCGTCTGTACACACATCAGTGGGGTATGTTTACTAACACCACATGTATCATGACCTAACTGTACCCGTCTGTACACACATCAGTGGGGTATGTTTACTCACACCACATGTATAACGACCTAACTGTACCCGTCGATACACAAATCAATGGGGTATGTTTACTAACACCACATGTATCACGACCTAACTGTACCCGTCTATACACACATCAGTGGGGTATGTTTACTCACACCACATGTATCATGACCTAACTGTACCCGTCTGTACACACATCAGTGGGGTATGTTTACTAACACCACATGTATCATGACCTAACTGTACCCGTCTATACACACATCAGTGGGGTATGTTTACTCACACCACATGTATCATGACCTAACTGTACCCGTCTGTACACACATCAGTGGGGTATGTTTACTCACACCACATGTATAACGACCTAACTGTACCCGTCGATACACAAATCAATGGGG
The DNA here is from genome assembly GCA_963995525.1 of Escarpia spicata. Classification (NCBI taxonomy): domain Eukaryota; kingdom Metazoa; phylum Annelida; class Polychaeta; order Sabellida; family Siboglinidae; genus Escarpia; species Escarpia spicata. The sequence goes on along the minus strand of OZ023211.1, from coordinate 16,742,743 downwards.
TATGTTTACTAACACCACATGTATCACGACCTAACTGTACCCGTCTATACACACATCAGTGGGGTATGTTTACTCACACCACATGTATCATGACCTAACTGTACCCGTCTGTACACACATCAGTGGGGTATGTTTACTCACACCACATGTATAACGACCTAACTGTACCCGTCGATACACAAATCAATGGGGTATGTTTACTAACACCACATGTATCACGACCTAACTGTACCCGTCTATACACACATCAGTGGGGTATGTTTACTGACACCACATGTATCACGACCTAACTGTACCCGTCTCTACACAAATCAATGGGGTATGTTTACTCACACCACATGTATCATGACCTAACTGTACCTGTCTATACTCACGTCAGTGGGGTATGTTTGGAGGGGTATTGTTCTATTTGACTAGGGCACATCTGCCACCAAACACCAAAATGTATCATATTTTGTTTTACTTTTGAAGTTTGGGATTACAAATGCCTTAAAATACTGCTTCTTCTTTTTAATGTTTAGCCAATGTCAAAATTAGTATGTAATATTCAAGTTGTCACCAAGTGGATTAATACGCTAGGGAGCCAAGGAGAGTGTGCACTGGCAAGAGACATGTTCAAACAATGGCAGCAGTCTAATTATCTTTCCTGCTGAACTCACATTAACAGAGTGTTAGGAACACTATTGTGAGGAACACTATTGCGATTAATACTATTGTGAGGAACACTACTGTGAGGAACACTACTGTGAGGAACACTACACCGAGGAACACTACTGTGAAGAACACTACTGTGAGGAACGGTACTGTGAGGAACACTATTGTGAGGAACACTATTGTGAGGAACACTATTGTGAGGAACAATATTGTGAGGAACACTACAGTGAGGAACGCTATTGTGAGGAACACTATTGCGACAAACACTATGTTAACCTGCTGCTAAACTTTGTATTTGTGTAGTAGTATTAATAAAATAGTTAATTTTTTTGTAAAATGTATATTGTTGTGGAGTGCACCTGTATTGACCTGGCACCAACATAGCGATATGACAAGCTTCTTTCACACACAACACAAGCTATCTACATCACTGATTGTTCCTAAAAAAAGGAACATCAATTAAATATAGCAAGTTGTGTAGTGTATTATTATTGTTAACTCTAGGTTTGTATTGTTCACGACAGTACCAACTAGCGAACATCAAAGTAACCATTCATAATACTGTGGCTCCACCTAGTGAGTATCCAAGTCATGAAACTCCATAATGGTAACCTGCTTATATGGTAACCATTCATAATACTGTGGCTCCACCTAGTGAGTATCCAAGTCATGAAACTCCATAATGGTAACCTGCTTATAATGGTAATTTTGCGCAGTCCTGACGATGACTGTTATGGACAGGTTTTACTGTATCAGGAAACCATTTGTATGCTTGAAGAACAGATACTGTAAACTTTCAAAGAATACAAAAATTGTCAGTATCGGACCAGCTATAAGGGTGCTAGTGACCGTTGAATTGAGTGCATTTGGATGTGTTTTGAGTTGTCCTTTTTTCAGTTATCTATTGTTACTGTGAGGCAGTACAAGATCCAAGTTGGATATGGAGAGTTGCCATTTATTTATATTTAAGAAACCGTAACAGGTTAAGAAACCTAAACAGCTTTGATTGGCAGACTCTGATCTACCTACAGTGTACTGTTTATTCCCATAGTTAAGGCGAATGCTGGAACTTGAGCCTTTTCATTTGCTGCACCAACTTTGTGGAACCTACTCCCTGTTGGTCTTAAGTCAGTAAGAAAGTTTAATTTCGCTGTCATCTAAAAACCTATATTTGTAATACTGCATATCGTCCTTAGCTTCTTAGCAATTCCATCCATCTGTTGATGACCTTTACTCTGTACCTAACAATGAGAACATTTAATCCTTTGGATTTGTTGTGCCACTGAGCTCGGATTTTCTGAGGATATTGGCGCTAATGAAATCATTCCATTATTAATATTGTTTGTTGCAGAGGGCGGCCCAGATTCGCAGCACCCCGTTCACCGGGGACAGTTCCACCGATTCATCCTCCGACGAGGAAGAGTACTACAGTCAAGTTGCCGTGACAACACCATCAAGTGAAAGTGAGGCTGTCATGTCGGTGGCGGGCCCTAGTGGCATGAACATGACAATGAGCATGACGGTTCGTAAGCAGGTGAACCAGACAAGCTCCGGAGCTACAAAGAGGGGTCAGTGTCCCCTCAGTGTAGGGTCTTGTCTACTGTTACATGTAGCTGTGTGAAGTCTACTGCTACATGTAGCTGTGTGAAGTCTACTGCTACATGTAGTTGTGTGAAGTCTACTGCTACATGTAGCTGTGTGAAGTCTCTACTGCTACATGAAGCTGTGTGAAGTCTGTACTACTACATGTAGCTGTGTGAAGTATCTACTGCTATATGTAGCTGTGTGAAGTCTCTACTGCTGTATGTAGCTGTGTGAAGTCTCTACTGCTATGTGTAGCTGTGTGAAGTCTCTACTGCTATGTGTAGCTGTGTGAAGTCTCTACTGCTATGTGTAGCTGTGTGAAGTCTCTACTGCTATGTGTAGCTGTGTGAAGTCTCTACTGCTATATGTAGCTGTGTGAAGTATCTACTGCTATATGTAGCTGTGTGAAGTCTCTACTGCTATGTGTAGCTGTGTGAAGTCTCTACTGCTATGTGTAGCTGTGTGAAGTCTCTACTGCTACGTGTAGCTGGATGAAGTCTCTACTGCTATGTGTAGCTGTGTGAAGTGACTCTTGGTATACATGATGCTGTCAGAAGGCTCTAGTTGTTGTTTTAGTTAACATTGTTGAACATTTGTGTACAGTTTTGTTAGGTCAGCTGTGTACAGGTATATGTGATTGTATGTATGTGTTTAGTTGTGTCTTCAGTTTACATGTTTATGTGAGGTCTACTGTATACAGGTGTGACGAGACATTCGGTGGCGTCAGAGACCTCTAGTGACTACGCACTGCCCCCAGACGATGATGACTTGCCTCGCCGCACAGACGGTAGCGACACCTCGGAGCCAGAACACAAACTACTCAAATGTACTAATGTTACTGGGCTGAAAAAGGTAAATGTTGCTACTGAGGAAAGTGAACCTGTCTGGTGTAAGTCTGCATACTCTTGTAAGTGGTACTCTTTGCATAATCTCAAATGAAATCCGTCACACTTTCCTCTGGATGCCTGAGGGTAATTTACAGTAAAATTCACAAAAAGTTAGCATATGAATTAGTTTTAAATTGTTTACTTGTACTTGGGATAGCTGTAACAATAGACTAGACTAGTCCCTGTCTTCTTCTGTATGTTGCAGGAGAGTCTGGAGAAAAGTGGCTTCCTCACGAAGCTTGGTGGTAAAGTGAAGAGTTGGAAGAGACGCTACTTCCTTCTCAAGAACAGCCAACTGCTCTACTACAAGTCTGCGGTAATGTCATGTTGTAATCTCTGCTAACTTCAATGGTAATGTCACATTGCAGTCTATGCTCAAGTCAGTGGTATTGTCACATTGCAGTCTATGCTCAAGTCAGTGGTAATGTCACATTGCAGTCTATGCTCAAGTCAGTGGTAATGTCATATTGCAGTCTATGTTCAACTCAGTGGTAATGTCTCATTGCAGTCTATGCTCAAGTCAGTGGTATTGTCACATTGCAGTCTCTGCTCAAGTCAGTGGTAATGTCACATTGCAGTCTATGCTAAAGTCAGTGGTATTGTCACATTGCAGTCTATGCTCAAGTCAGTGGTAATGTCACATTGCAGTTTATGCTAAAGTCAGCAGTAATGTCACATTGCAGTTAGTTATGTGGTAGTATCACATTGCTATCAAGTATGTTGTAGTCGTAATGTTGTTGTGTTATCAATTCAGTGTAAATGTTGCTGTCATTTCTGGTAATGTTACCATGTATATGGTAATGTCACATTGCCGTCAAGAATGTGGAGATGTCACATGGGTATCAAATCTGGTGAAGTTGCATTCCTGTCATGTATATGGTATTGTCATATTGCTGTTAATGCATTAAAATAAACTGCAGCATGGCTTTGATGAGGGATGTGTATGGTTTGTACGTGTACAGTTTCCTCAGTGAGATGAGACGTATGATCATGGCTTCTATGTGTGTCTGCAGCATGATGTTGCCTACAAACCACAGGGCTGTATTGTGCTGGACGGCCACACCCATGTGTCCAAGACTGATGGCTTGCTGACATTCCAAGTAAGTCACTCACCTTCCTCATCCTGTGCTTCCTCAGTCAGTTCAACCAGTCATTGCCATGTTGTCCTGGCCTGTAGTGTGTGCATGTTTGCATGTGTGAGTGAGTTAGTGAATGGTGTGTGCGCAATGTGCATGTGGTGTGTGTTTGTGCAGTTTTTATGCATGTGCTAGTGTGGTGTGTTTGTGGTGTGTTAGTGTGTGTTTGTGGTGTGTTAGTGTGTGTGTTTGTGGTGTGTGAGTGTGTGTTTGTGGTGTGTGAGTGTGTGTTGTATATGACTGTAGTGTGTCGACGTTGTTGCTTCAGATAGTGACACGCAGTAAGACCTACTACTTGAGTGCTGACTCGAGGCAGGACCTCCAGCTCTGGATCAAAGGTAGGTCTCTTCACCATTGAATGCTCCAATTTTTGGAATTTCACCAATATCTAAACATTATGTTTTTGTGATTTAGTCTTTCCAATATCAATGCTGTCGAATGTCACAGTACTATATACTAAACTTAGTACCATTCAACCGATTTGGCAAGATGGCAGATTCAAGACTTATTCACAAGATGCGCTGTTGGCTTGCGACCCAGTGTCACTGGATTTAAATGACTTTACAGTGTACTCTGACACTTAGTATTCTTGATATATGTATAAATGATTTGGATGATGATGTATCAAGCAAAGTACAGAAATTTGCAGACGATACAAAAGTGTTCAGAACAGTTAAAACATATGTAGATAAACACACTTTACTGGATGATCTAACCAAATTGGTCAGATGGTCTAAAAAATGACAAATGTTATTCAATTTTGGGAAATGTAAATGCATCCACATAGGACATGGAAATGTGAACAAAGAATACATAATGGGGGATAGTATATTAGGTGAAACTCTAAAAGAAAAGGACTTAGGAGTAACAGTTAGTGCTGACATGAAAGTTTCAGAGCAATGTGGAATTGCTGCTTCAAAGGATAACCAAATACTAGGGCTAATTAGGAGAAATATCACATATAAGGAGAAACAGCTAATTGTACCACTGTACAATGCAATAGTTAGGCCACATTTGGAATGTTGTATACAAGCATGGAGGGCATATCGTAAGAAGGACATAGATAAGCTAGAAAGAGTGCAACGAAGAGCAACTAAGCTGATTCCTGAACTGAAAGATCTTGGTTATGAAAGATGCTTATTAGAATGTGGGTTGACAACACTAGAGACTAGGAGACTAAGAGGAGACCAAATAGAAGTCTTTAAGATATTGAATGGTTATGAGAATATTGATAGAAATATTTTCTTCAAACTGAAAGAAGGCAGTGTAACCAGAAGGCACAATGCAGCATTAGTCAAGGAACAGTGTTGGTTGGATATGAGAAAGTACTCATTCTCTCAGAGGACAATAAATGACTGGAACAAATTATCTGATGATTGTGTTAATGCTAGCAGTGTGAATATGTTAAAAAAAATGAAATTTACAGCTATCTGGCGAGGGCAGGTTATACGTAGGTGGAAAATTATTGGACTCTCGATAAGCCAAAAGCTTCCTTGTCCGCATGCCGTCTGGAGCTTATAGCTCTGGATGGCAATCTTGTTAAATCTTCTTAAATCTTTGACATTAACAATAGAAACCACCCGCGATGCAAGCGAGGCAAGAAAGCCTTGAGAGACTGAAGAAAGAGAAGGTACGCACCCTCCCTCTGTCCTCTATCATGTTGGCTAATGTGCGTTCATCACGTTCAAAAAATTATGAACTTGTTGAATGTTGCGCTACAGTGGGCCTATAAAGAAGCTTGTTTGATATGTGTGAAAGAAACCTGGTTAGATTTAACAAGATTTAATAAGATTGCCATCCAGAAAATTAACTCTAGATGGCAGGCGGACAAAGAAGCCTTTTGGCATGGCAGGGACTGAAAAGTCTGCCTGGTGTTGAGTCCAGCAAGCGTGTCATACAAACCTCAGAGTCAGCGGAAGAGAGTCTTAAGTTTGTTGAGGACTTGAATTCCTTCTTTGGGCATTTTAAACGGCTTGACTTCTCACGTGAACATCAGGAGGCGGTGGACGACATTGAGTCTCAACTCACTGAGGGTGTTTGCAGTGATATAGAATGTGTTATGGTGTTTGCAGTGCTGCAAAATGTGTTGGGGTGTTTGCAGTGCTGTAGAATGTGTTGTGATGTTTCATGTTTGCAGTGCTGTAGAATGTGTTGTGGTGTTTGCAGTGCTGTAGAATGTGTTGTGGTGTTTGCAGTGCTATAGGATGTGTTGTGGTGTTTGCAGTGTTATAGAATGTGTTATGGTGTTTGCAGTGCTGCAAAATGTGTTGTGGTGTTTGCAGTGCTGTAGAATGTGTTGTGATGTTTCATGTTTGCAGTGCTGTAGAATGTGTTATGATGTTTGCAGTGCTGTAGAATTTGCTGTGATGTTTGCAGTGCTGCAGAATGTGCTGTGATGCTTATAGTGCTGCAGAATGTGCTGTGATGTTTGCAGTCCTGCAGAATATGCTGTGATGTTGGCAGTGCTGCAGAATGTGTTGTGGTGTTTGCAGTGCTGCAGAATGTGCTGCGGAAGCAGGCATCAGACAAGGCGCGGCAGCTGCAGTGTGGGAAGGAGGCGGCGCGGGGCTGGCTCATCAAGGTATGGCAGTGAATGGTGACTGCAGGCACCACTGCACAATGGCATCTTGTGAAACACTCGGCTTACAACATAGTATATTAGTCCTGCAATAGTTGATCCTGTAATATGCTCGTCCTGCACATCCACACAACCACTGAACCACATCCACACAACCATACAACAACTACCACACAACCATACAACAACATCCACAAAACCACATGAACACTTAACCACACAACCACATTCACACATCCACATGTCCACACAACCACATGAACACATCCACATATCCACACAACCACACAATCACATCCACATGTCCATACAATTACATCCACACAACCACCCAACCATACATCCATCATCATGGAAGTCAGTGATGCCATAGGTGGAAGCGCAGCCCAAAGTCAGACGCTCCGACACGGACACACTTGGGGCAGGCTACTGCAGAAGCAGGGTCTGGTCTTCTCTGTTTGCAGGATTGGTGCTTCTGGTCCAGGTCCTGCAGGCGCTTCTACTCAAAGGCACAGACGCCCTTGTGCACAGCCAGGTGCCAAGAGCTACGGTCTGTTGCAACTGACTCCCAGCCAAGGAGGGGGGTGCCGCAGGTCCTCAGAGATGCCTTCGAATAGTCTTTAAAGTGTCTGATTGGGCCGCCTATGTTTCTTGTGCCAGATGCCAGCTCAGAGAAGAAGATCATCTTTGGCAGTCACGAGTCGTCCATTTGGGCCACATGACCAACCCATTGAAGGTGGGCTTTCATGATGAGTGCCTCGATGCCGGAATCCAAGAGGTGCCCATGATCTTCCGGAGGCAGCGGAGCTGGAACTGATCAAGCATTTCCAGGTGTCTGCTTTACAGCATCCATATCTCACTGCTGTAAACAAGGAGGTCAGGACAACAGCCCTGTAGACTGCCAGCGTTGTGTTCCATGTGATGCCGTGTTCGTTCCACACGTGCTTCCACAGTCTACCAAAGAAGGCACCAGACTTGGCGAGCCGATTAGTCACCTCTGTTCAGACTGCAGGTTGAAGTCAGGCAATTCCCGAGATAAGTAAAACTGTTGACACTGTTCAGCTTGGTGCCCTCATTTTCAATGGATGGCTTGTGGCCATTGGGGGAGGAGGCCGGGTGAAGGTTGAAGCATCATGTAGCAAACAGTAGGCTGAACGGAGTGGGTGCAAGGCTGTAACCTTATTTAACCCCATTTGAAAATGGGAAGGGGTCTGACATGGAGCCATTTTCCTTCAACCGAGCCATCTTGCTGTCGCAAAAGGACCTGATGATGCTGATAAACTTTGGTGGACACCCAAGTTTGGACAGAATGGTCCACAGGCCCTCGCGGCTGATGGTGTCAAATGCCTTGATCAGGTCCACAAAGAGTAGGTAGAGACTTTGTTGGTTCTGCTCACGACATTTCTCTTGGATCTGCTGACCAGCGAAGACCATGTCCACCGTCCCCCGGTTTCTTCTGAATCTGCACTGGCTCCAAGACGACATCATCCAGCAAGTGGCGTGTGATGTGGTTTAGAATAACACGGGCCATGATCGAGAGTGAGTGAGATGCCCCTGTAGTTATCGCAGGAAGCCTTGTCGCCTTTGTTCTTGTAGGGGTGGATGATGTAGGCATCCTTGAAGTCCTGGGGAACAGAGCCTTCGTCCCAAAACAGCTGCATCAGCTTGGTGAGTTTAATGATCATGGCTTCACCTTCCTATTTGGAAACTTCAGGGGGGATTCCATCTGGGCCTGGTGCTTTCCATGGCTGTAGCTGTTTGATGGCTTTCTGGGTTTCTTCCAGCGTTAGAGATGTAATGATTGGGCACTAGCGCAGGTCCTGAATTGCCTGGTGATTAATCTGAGGTCTGTTCAGCACCTAACTGAAATGATCAGTCCATCGCTGCACAATATCGTTCTTCTCAGTCAGGAGAGTGCCATCGGAAGACCGAACAGCTGCCATGGCATTGGAAGAGGGGCCATACACAGTCTTCAGTCTGGCAAAGAACATCTTGGTGTTGTGTTCGTTAATGTATTGTTGCAGCTCTGCAGCCTTCGCTTCCCACCACTGGTCCTTCATCTTTCAGTCTGAACGTTGTTACGGAGGTGCTTCAGGCAATTGTGCTTGGAGGACGACTGCTTGTCACTGAAGCAGCTTGTGAAAGCTTCCTGTTTCTGTCTGAGGAGGCTGACAATCTTTGCATTGTTCTTGTCGAACCAATCCTGGTGCTTCTTTTTCGGGAGTCCAAGTTTGACTTTTGCCGAGTTGTAGACGGTGTCCTGAAAGTTTTTTCTGGGTCAGCCTCTGCTGGCAAGTTTTCAAGCTGGTCTCGAGAGCTTCCCTTGTTTTTGAGTCAACCGCATATCCACACAACAACCACACAAACATACAAACACATCCACATAACCATGCAGTGACACATAGAAAGTGTGAGCTACTGTAGCCATGTCTGTTCGCTGTAGACGAAGCTGGGACGCAGTAAGCGGTGTTGGTGTGTGCTCACTGGCAAGTGCTTCATCTACTACAAGAAGAAGACAGACAAGGTGGGTGCAAACACACTTCACACGGGTGACACCAGGAGCTGTTACACAGATAGCCTTATATGGATGTTTTACATCCAAGTGCATCCATCAAAGTTAGAACTTGTGGTTGAGTTTGGAAATTTGCCATAAAAGGTTTTTTTTCTTAATATAGATATTGTAGGAAGTACAAAGTGTTCAAGAAGTCTTTGAGTTATGAAATCTGCCACAAAAGGGTTTATCTGAATGTAGATATTATAAAAAAGTGACAGTAGTCGATATACAGCTCAGCTGATCCAGATTGTGTTGTATCTAGTGTATATTGTCAACTGTTGTCAGACGCCTCTAGGGCAGATCCACCTGTGGAATGCGCGGATTGAAGAAGTGGACAGATCGAAGGACTCAGACTCGGATTCGGATGACCTGTCTCTGCCTCACTGCACCATTGCTATCTGGCCTGTGGGGCAAGACGTTACGTACCTCATGATTGCCACCTGTCGAGAGAAGGTCAGGCCAGTCACAGTTTATCAGCTGATACATCATGCAGGAAACATTTGCTTTTCAAAATTTGGACTAATGACAAATAATATTGTTGTAAATATTTATTTTAAATGCCATTCAGTCTATTTTATTTCAAATGGTGAATAATTATTTGTAAACATTAATCTTGATGTTACATTATGAAATGATCACTGTAACTGTCAGTTCCTTTACTGATATGAAGGTGTTCTCAACTATTCACAGTTTAAATGTGGTACATTAGAGACCATTTGCAAATGTATTTAAGCATGAATGCCAGACCTGAACGAGAACGCCAGAATTGGCGTCAACTCCAAATCCATCAACGTCAAAAAACACCATTAGCTAACTGCTCAGTGAGCGGTTCTACGTTCGACTCTGATAAAATAATATTAAAATCTGTTATAGTGGAATGTTGGTACGTATGGCCATATATGATATTTTAAGCATTCACAACTAACAAAGCAGTTACATGGACCTACGACTAAGTTGAAGGAGTCTAATAACTTGTTTTGTTTCACTGCCACAGCCTTGGCACAGCGCCTTGCAGCGTCACTGCAGTTGTCAACAAGCAACTTATAGGTCTTTTAAAAACTTGTCAAATGTGCTGGTAGTTATTTCAAACTCAGCTTTCAGCATACATCTGTGTTCCTAAGAAGTCCAGCTGTTACGCTGCATAGTAACTTTTCAATTAGTGTAACTATTTATGTACAAAATAATGTAGCATTTGTGCATACGTTGAATATCCATTTCTCGTGTACAAATGGCACATCAAAGTAAATCTGGGGTTGACTTTTGATTAGACAGCAAAAGCTGTGACATGGCACTCAATAACTTTCCATTTTTGTTCAGGGCTGGCCCCTGCACTGAACTGGATTAGCTAATGGTGTCTGTTGTGTACTACAGGACAGTTGGATGTACCAGCTGACTGTAGCCTCAGGAGGTGGCTCAGGCAATGTAGGCACCAACTACGAACAACTCATCTCTAAGTTGATGCAAGCAGACGGAGATAGCTGTAAGTGAACCCTTCCACATCATGGAGATAGCTGTAAATGAACCCTTCCATATCATGGGCATAGCTGTAAATGAACCCTTCCACATCATGGAGATAGCTGTAAGTGAATCCTTCCATATCATGGGCATAGCTGTAAGTGAACCCATCCACAACATGGACATAGCTGTAAGTGAACCCTTCCATATATCATGGGGATAGCTGTAAGTGAACCCTTCCATAACATGGGCATAGATGTAAGTGAACCCTTCCATATCATGATGATAGCTGTAAGTGAACCCTTCCGTATCATGGGTATAGCTGTAAGTGTGTATCCTATACTGTCAACACCTAGTGTTGTAATTTTAATAGCAAAAATTAAACTTACTTTGGAGCTGTTTTTGAAACAAGCAATATTTCAATCCATCTAGAGCAGATCTTGATCATGCACTGATGTCATGTGACGCGCTCAGATTTGACATGAGGGCGTGATCAAGATCTGCTGTAGATGGATCGAAATGTTACAAGTTTCAAATGAAGGGTTTCAGGGCTAAAAGCGATATATCCATTTTCTTCGTTTTGAGAAAAAGTCTCTGTTGTGCTTCATTCTCAAAGTTTAAATAACAACTTATAAATTAAGCTGATATATATTTAGAACCCAAAATCATAGAGATTGGTAGCAAACTCTGAAATATCTGTTGCACATTTGTTACACAAAATGTGATTTTCAATGATTTTGTTATCAAAACGCTGTATATTCATACCTCGCGTGCCATCACTCCACATAGCTGCATGTGCGGCACGGCGGTGCTGATTGGCTGAACATGGATATATCGCGTTTTGATAAAACAGACGGATGGCACTTATTGCGTTTTGAAAACAAACACTCTTGCGCATGTTGTTTCAAAAGGATTTATTGCATTTTTTTTAAATTGGATAGTATCCTAGCTCAACATGTCTTTAAAGAAACATTTAGTACTGGTTTGGGCAAAATTTCAAAAATGGTGTTTATTGCATTTTTCCCTGAACCCCTTCAAATACAGCTCCAATGTAAGTTTAATTCTTGCTATTAACATTTAATCTTGGAGCCATGAACAATATCTTCCATAGTGTTGTGATGTCTGTCTTGTAGTGTGTATCTACTGGAAGCACCCAGTACTGTCAATATATTACCTAGTGTTGTGATGTCTGTCTTGTAGTGTGTATCTACTGGAAGCACCCAGTACTGTCAATATATTACCTAGTGTTGTGATGTCTGTCTTGTAGTGTGTATCTACTGGAAGCACCCAGTACTGTCAATATATTACCTAGTGTTGTGATGTCTGTCTTGTAGTGTGTATCTACTGGAAGCACCCAGTACTGTCAATATATTACCTAGTGTTGTGATGTCTGTCTTGTAGTGTGTATCTACTGAAACACCCAGTACTGTCAATATATTACCTAGTGTTGTGATGTCTGTCTTGTAGTGTGTATCTACTGGAAGCACCCAGTACTGTCAATATATTACCTAGTGTTGTGATGTCTGTCTTGTAGTGTGTATCTACTGGAAGCACCCAGTACTGTCAATATATTACCTAGTGTTGTGATGTCTGTCTTGTAGTGTGTATCTACTGGAAGCACCCAGTGCTGCCAATACATTACCTAGTGTTGTGATGTCTGTCTTGTAGTGTGTATCTACTGGAAGCACCCAGTACTGTCAATATATTACCTAGTGTTGTGATGTCTGTCTTGTAGTGTGTATCTACTGGAAGCACCCAGTACTGTCAATATATTACCTAGTGTTGTGATGTCTGTCTTGTAGTGTGTATCTACTGGAAGCACCCAGTACTGTCAATATATTACCTAGTGTTGTGATGTCTGTCTTGTAGTGTGTATCTACTGGAAGCACCCAGTGCTGCCAATACATTACCTAGTGTTGTGATGTCTGTCTTGTAGTGTGTATCTACTGGAAGTACCCAGTGCTGTCAATATATTACCTAGTGTTGTGATGTCTGTGTTGTAATGTGTATCTACTGGAAGCACCCAGTGCTGTCAATATATTACCTAGTGTTGTGATGTCTGTCTTGTAGTGTGTATCTACTGGACGCACCCAGTGCTGTCAATATATTACCTAGTGTTGTGATGTCTGTGTTGTAGTGTGTATCTACTGGAAGCACCCAGTGCTGTCAATATATTACCTAGTGTTGTGATGTCTGTCTTGTAGTGTGTATCTACTGGAAGCGCCCAGTGCTGTCAATATATTACCTAGTGTTGTGATGTCTGTGTTGTAGTGTGTATCTACTTGAAGCACCCAGTGCTGTCAATACATTACCTAATGTTGTGATGTCTGTGTTGTAGCGTGTATCTATTGGAAGCACCCAGTGCTGTCAATATATTACCTAGTGTTGTGATGTCTGTATTGTAGCGTGTATCTACTGGAAGCACCCAGTGCTGCCAATACATTACCTAGTGTTGTGACGTCTGTGTTGTAGCGTGTATCTACTGGAAGCACCCAGTGCTGCCAATACATTACCTAGTGTTGTGACGTCTGTGTTGTAGCGTGTATCTACTGGAAGCTCCCAGTGCTGCCAATATATTACCTAGTGTTGTGATGTCTGTGTTGTAGTGTGTATCTACTGGAAGCACCCAGTGCTGCCAATATATTACCTAGTGTTGTGATGTCTGTCTTGTAGTGTGTATCTACTGGAAGCACCCAGTGCTGCCAATATATTACCTAGTGTTGTGATGTCTGTCTTGTAGTGTGTATCTACTGGAAGCACCCAGTGCTGCCAATACATTACCTAGTGTTGTGATGTCTGTGTTGTAGTGTGTATCTACTGGAAGCACCCAGTACTGTCAATATATTACCTAGTGTTGTGATGTCTGTCTTGTAGTGTGTATCTACTGGAAGCGCCCAGTGCTGTCAATATATTACCTAGTGTTGTGATGTCTGTGCTGTAGCATGTATCTACTGGAAGCACCCAGTGCTGTCAATATATTACCTAATGTTGTGATGTCTGTGTTGTAGCGTGTATCTACTGGAAGCACCCAGTGCTGCCAATAAATTACCTGGTGTTGTGATATCTGTCTTGTAGTGTGTATCTAATGGAAGCACCCAGTGCTGTCAATATATTACCTAGTGTTGTGATGTCTGTCTTGTAGTGTGTATCTACTGGAAGCACCCAGTGCTGCCAATACATTACCTAGTGTTGTGATGTCTGTGTTGTAGTGTGTATCTACTGGAAGCACCCAGTACTGTCAATATATTACCTAGTGTTGTGATGTCTGTATTGTAGCGTGTATCTACTGGAAGCACCCAGTGCTGCCAATACATTACCTAGTGTTGTGATGTCTGTCTTGTAGTGTGTATCTACTGGAAGCACCCTGTGCTGCCAATACATTACCTACTGTTGTGATGTCTGTGTTGTAGCGTGTATCTACTGGAAGCACCCAGTGCTGCCAATACATTACCTAGTGTTGTGATGTCTGTGTTGTAGCATGTATCTACTGGAAGCACCCAGTGCTGCTGTTCAGCAAGGAGCCACTGGCCAGTCCACTCACCACACTGCCCACAGAAGACCTCAGTAGCAAGGCCCTCGACATGAACAGGGTGAGACTTACTTGTTGGTAGTGCTTCATAAGATCATACTTCAAGAGTTGATCTGTCTCTAGATGTGTTAGTTGTGGGCCAGTGTTTTGATCTGTAGCTGTGTCAACTGTTCATAAGTGTGTTGATCTGTCTGTAGCTGTGTCAGCAGTTCATCAACATGACGATAGAACCACAGCAGCTGGAGTTCCCTGTCAGTGTGGCTCAGGCCATCTTTGAGGTGTGCATTGACAGAGTTGACATCCAGAATGAACTGTACTGTCAACTCATCAAGCAGACGTCCCCTCATCCACCAACACAGCACAAGCCATCTCTTCCGGTCAAGGTCAGTGGTCCAGTTGTCAACCTTGTCAGTAGTTTCTTGTTGGTTGCAGCTCTAGTGACCAGTCTCTCGCAAACATCCTGGAAAACCCCTGGTGTATGTAATATATATATATATATATATATTACATACACCAGGGGTTTACCTGGATGTTTGTGTTCAAGGGTTCTCGGGATCCCCAGCCTTCTTTTGAGGGGGTCCCAAGCCTGTAGCGAGGGTCCCACTTATTGCTCTTTTTTATTGTAAATATTGTTTTCTAAATATAACAACTTATACAACCCAT
The DNA here is from genome assembly GCA_963995525.1 of Escarpia spicata. NCBI lineage: Eukaryota > Metazoa > Annelida > Polychaeta > Sabellida > Siboglinidae > Escarpia > Escarpia spicata. Next base: position 16,727,703 of record OZ023211.1, on the reverse strand, counting down.
GTAAACCCGGTTATTATTATTATTAGTTTGATACTAACAAGAACTTAACAAAGTAACCTGCCTTGTTACAATACACTGTTTTACTTGTTGATATTTTCCCTTGATAATCGATGTACTTTTGTAAGTTAGAGCAGCCTTCCTCACTTATGAGAGCGAGCTAATCTGCTAAATGCCGTGGCTAACGTGTAAATGTCACATTGGGAGATCTCCTAAGGCAAAGCTAAGGATATTGAGAAAGCCACGAGTCACTTTGGAAGGCTCCTGAAACCTGACCATGGTGATGACAATAGCATTGGAATAGCCAACAGGCAGCAGATGGAACTGTGCATTACTTTGTGGACACTTAATTGTGATGTTGTGTACTATCTGGGCCCACCCCGATTTCAGCATTATGACAGTTGTGCCTAAATATTATACCTCAATGCATTTATTCCATCAATCCACATCGTTTCAGGAATATAATGTCCCAAATAGCACTCGCTCCGGTTTGAATCAGCGTGCACTGCTATGGTCGCACGTTACTGTACGGTTAACTCACATGTTGACACAAACCGGATCGCTATTTGGGCCTCAAAAATGCCCTCAAATCAATATTTTATAACAATGTATTGTATATTTGAAACAATGTGGAATGATGGCATAAACACACTGAGGTATCAAATCTGTTGGATTGTTGGACGAGTGACTGGTGCGATCGGCCCCAGGATGGGAGTCGGGATCGGAGTGCTTGCACTCTCTATTGTCGCCGTACGATCCGTCATTTGTTTGGTGACAACAAGTGGTTAGTTATACAAAAGAATGTTCTTAAGTCGCTTGTTTGTTGACAGAACTGCCAGTCAGTCATTGTGTGTTTGTTGACAGAACTTGCTGCTGTGTGCCGGCCAGTCATTCTTCTCTTGTGACCACTCTGCCCACTCTGCCGACTCCCGAAGTGGAGCCAGTGTAGAGCTGCTGGAGTCCAAGTTGAACCCCGGCCCTCAGGTGATGGTGCAGGCATGGCAGCTGCTGGCAATGGCTGTGTCACTGTTTGTGCCCAAACAAGGGGTCCTATGGTACCTTAAGGCTCATCTACAGAGACACGTCGACCCCAGGTAAGACTCACCAGTTCCTTCTTATACTCATAGTAAACATTTCTAAGTGACTGCAGTAATTTGTTGTGAATGGGGAGTGTGGAGGATAACACAGTCATATGACAGTCTGACTGTACTTATGAACTGTGACACTAAAATTATACATATATTTGCAGAAGACCAAAAGTGGCTGATGATTATCGATTTATCAGTTGTCAACTGCTAAATCAGTGATGTGAGAATATGTGCTGATTATGTATCTATAATTGTGTGACTTCTAGGATTTCTTTACATCACATTTACATGTATCTTGTTACACTGTGTGACTTCCAGGATGACTTTGTGTCACACTCACACATTCCCTATGACACATTGTGACTTCTAGGATGTCTTCATGTCACACCTACATGTTCCTTGTCACAATGTGTGATTTCTAGGATGTCTTCATGTCACACCTACATGTTCCTTGTTACACTGTGTGACTTCTAGGAAGTCTTCATGTCACACCTACATGTTCCTTGCGACACTGTGTGACTTCTAGAATGTCTTCATGTCACACCTACATGTTCCTTGCGACACTGTGTGACTTCTAGAATGTCTTCATGTCACACCTACATGTTCCTTGCGACACTGTGTGACTTCTAGAATGTCTTCATGTCACACCTACATGTTCCTTGTCATAATATGTGACTTCCAGGAAATCTTCATGTCACACCTACATGTTCCTTGTGACATCATGTGACTTTTAGGATGTCTTCATGTCACACCTACATGTTCCTTATGACATTGTGTGACTTCTAGAATGTCTTCATGTCACACCTACATGTTCCTTGTTACACTGTGTGACTTCTAGAATGTCTTCATGTCACACCTACATGTTCCTTGTGACATCGTGTGACTTCCAGGATGTCTTCATGTCACACCTGCATGTTCCTTGTGACACTGTGTGACTTCTAGGATGTCTTCATGTCACACCTACATGTTCCTTGTGACACTGTGTGACTTCTAGGATGTCTTCATGTTACACCTGCATGTTCCTTGTGACACTCTGTGACTTCTAGAATGTCTTCATGTCACACCTACATGTTCCTTGTGACACTGTGACTTCTAGGATGTCTTCATGTCACACCTGCATGTTCCTTGTGACACTGTGTGACTTCTAGAATGTCTTCATGTCACACCTGCACGTTCCTTGTGACACTGTGACTTCTAGGATGTCTTCATGTCACACCTACAAGTTCCTTGTGACACTGTGTGACTTCTAGGATGTATTCATGTCACACCTGCATGTTCCTTGTGACACTGTGTGACTTCTAGGATGTCTTCATGTCACACCTAAATGTTCCTTGTGACACTGTGTGACTTCTAGGATGTATTCATGTCACACCTACATGTTCCTTGTGACACTGTGACTTCTAGGATGTCTTCATGTCACACCTGCATGTTCCTTGTGACACTGTGTGACTTCTAGGATGTCTTCATGTTACACCTACAAGTTCCTTGTGACACTGTGTGACTTCTAGGATGTATTCATGTCACACCTGCATGTTCCTTGTGACACTGTGTGACTTCTAGGATGTCTTCATGTCACACCTGCATGTTCCTTGTGACACTGTGACTTCTAGGATGTATTCATGTCACACCTACATGTTCCTTGTTACACTGTGTGACTTCTAGGATGTCTTCATGTCACACCTACATGTTCCTTGTGACACTGTATGACTTCTAGGATGTCTTCATGTCACACCTGCATGTTCCTTGTGACACTGTGTGACTTCTAGGATGTCTTCATGTCACACCTGCATGTTCCTTGTGACACTGTGACTTCTAGGATGTCTTCATGTCACACCTACATGTTCCTTGTTACACTGTGTGACTTATAGGATGTCTTCATGTCACACCTACATGTTCCTTGTGACACTGTGTGACTTCTAGAATGTCTTCATGTCACACCTGCATGTTCCTTGTGACACTGTGACTTCTAGGATGTCTTCATGTCACACCTGCATGTTCCTTGTGACACTGTGACTTCTAGGATGTCTTCATGTCACACCTACATGTTCCTTGTGACACTGTGTGACTTCTAGGATGTCTTCATGTCACACCTGCATGTTCCTTGTGACACTGTGTGACTTCTAGGATGTCTTCATGTCACACCTGCATGTTCCTTGTGACACTGTGTGACTTCTAGGATGTCTTCATGTCACACCTGCATGTTCCTTGTGACACTGTGTGACTTCTAGGATGTCTTCATGTCACACCTACATGTTCCTTGTGACACTGTGTGACTTCTAGGATGTCTTCATGTCACACCTGCATGTTCCTTGTGACACTGTGTGACTTCTAGGATGTCTTCATGTCACACCTACATGTTCCTTGTGACACTGTGTGACTTCTAGGATGTCTTCATGTCACACCTGCATGTTCCTTGTGACACTGTGTGACTTCTAGGATGTCTTCATGTCACACCTACATGTTCCTTGTGACACTGTGTGACTTCCAGGATGTCTTCATGTCACACCTGCATGTTCCTTGTGACACTGACTTCTAGTATGTCTTCATGTCACACCTACATGTTCCTTGTGACACTGTGTGACTTCTAGGATGTCTTCATGTCACACCTGCATGTTCCTTGTGACACTGTGTGACTTCTAGGATGTCTTCATGTCACACCTACATGTTCCTTGTGACACTGTGTGACTTCTAGGATGTCTTCATGTCACACCTACATGTTTCTTGTGACACTGTGACCCATGTTCCTTGTGTTGTTTAGGACAGAGATGGGGAAGTATGCTGTGTTTTGCCAGCGAGCTCTGGAGCGAACCCTTCAGGCCGGCGGTAGAGAAGCGCGCCCCTCCCGTATGGAGGTTGTGTCGATCCTACTGTGCAACCCGTACCACCACTCACACCCTCTCAGCATCCCAGTGCACTTCCTCAGTGCCACCTACCAGGTACACCTGTCACTTCCTCAGTGCCACCTGCCAGGTACAGCTGTCACTTCCTCAGTGCCACCTACCAGGTACAACTGTCACTTCCTCAGTGCCACCTACCAGGTACAGCTGTCACTTCCTCAGTGCCACCTACCAGGTACAGCTGTCACTTCCTCAGTGCCACCTACCAGGTACAGCTGTCACTTCCTCAGTGGCACCTACCAGGTACAGCTGTCACTGTCTGCACTACACACATTAGTGTGTTTGTCTTCACAATGTGTTGGTGAAGACAAACATAATAATGTGTGTAGTGCGGATAAGTGTTGGACACATGCATGACAACACTTGTCTGCACTACACACATTATTGTGTTTGTCTTTCCTGATACATCGTTAACTTGCATTGATGTTGGCTGTGAAAGGTTCATTAATATATTATGACATTCTCAAAAATGCTTTTAATAATAATAAGATATCTTCTATTCCGCCTAAATCCTTGGAAACCAAGCTCAGAGGCGCATCAAAACAAAAGGATTGGTCAATCTCAAAATCCATAAGCAGTATTCCAGTTGTCAACAGATGGGTCAAGGTGCTAGGGAGCTATGGTTGATAAGCAAGGTTATAAAATAAGTTTTTAAATGACAAAAAAAATTTGTCATATTTTCAACTGATCTAACACTAAGAGGGAGCATATTTCAAAGAGTTGGTGCAGCAACAGAAAAAGCCCTAGTTCCAATGTTAGTGTTGACTCTAGGAACAAAAAGTAGGTCAGAACTAGATGATCGAAGCTGGATAGGTTTTCTTACAGGAGTAAGCAATGAATGCAAATAAGATGGTTGCTTACTGGACAGTGCCTGGTATGTATTGGTACAGATCTTAAATATTATGTGATATCATACAGGAAGCCAATGCAAAGACTTCAAAAGTGGTACAGAGCGAGAAAAACGAGGAGATCTTGTAACTACTCTTGCTAGACAATTTTGGACACGCTGAAGTTTTGTGATATCCTTGCTAGCGATCTTATCAAGGAGGGAATTGCAATAATTCAGTCTGCTGCTAACAAGCACTGTTGCAATAATTTTAGCAACAGAAAATGTCATACTGGCGAATATGGCGAAGATCACGAATATGAATAAAACAGCAGCGACATGTTTGAGATATGTGTTGTCGGAAATTGAAGTTACTATCAAAGATCACTCCTAGATTCCGCACTGAGGTTGCTGGGGGTGATATACTGATTCAAAATACGCGTAGGGAAAAAAACCATCCAGTTTTCTATGTTGCATTGGAGTACCAATAATGATCAATTCAGTTTTATTTGCATTTAATTTCAACTTGCTGTCAGTCATCCAGTGGAAGATATCTTGAAGTCAATCACTAAGTTGGTTAAAGGAATGATTTGTATCCGGGGTAGCCAACGAAATGTAGATCTGAGTATCATCAGCATAAAGATGATGATCCAAGTTAAGTCTTTGTATAATAGAGCTTTGCGACACCATTGAAAACTGCATAATTTTTAGTATAAAATCATTCGCTATTAATTAATATTAGAATAATAATTAATAATAATAATTTATTTTCTTGCAGTTGTAAGATTGAATAAAATACAAGAAACATGATAAAAACATTATTTGTTAAAACTAATGCATTTTGTTAGAAAATAAATAAAGTTTAAAAAAACAAAAAAATATATATATCTGTACATATCTATGATGATCTATGATAGCCATAACAGAGGCATTGAAACTAGCCAGTGAATTTACGCTATGTTTGCATCATTGCTTTAGAAAGATGTAAATAACCTGTATGTTTTGTTGTGTGCTTCAGGTTGTGAGCTTTGATGGTTCGACCACAATCAGTGAGTTTGTGCGCACTCTGAACAAGAAGCTGAACATGCGGGACTGTGCCCTGTCAGGGTTCTCTCTCTTCACTGACGACCCCGCGGGCCAGGAGCTGGAGCACTGTCTCAAGGGACAACTCAAGGTGGGGGACACTTCATGCCCACGCCCATCTTGATGCCCACTTGTCCTGATCCCCTCCTACCAACACATCCTCCACCAACATACCCTCCTACCGACACACCCTCCTGCCAACACACCCTCCTGCCAACACATCCTCCTACCAACACACCCTCCTGCCAACACATCCTCCTACCAACACACCCTCCTACCAACACACCCTCCTACCAACACACCCTCCTACCAAAACACCCTCCTACCAACACACTCTCCTGCCAACACACCCTCCTACCAACACACCTTCCTACCAAAACACCCTCCTACCAACACACCCTCCTACCAACACACCCTCCTACCAACACACCCTCCTACCAAAACACCCTCCTACCAACACACCCTCCTGCCAACACACCCTCCTGCCAACACACCCTCCTGCCAACACACCCTCCTGCCAACACACCCTCCTGCCAACACACCCTCCTGCCAACACACCCTCCTACCAACACACCCTCCTACCAAAACACCCTCCTGCCAACACACCCTCCTGCCAACACACCCTCCTACCAACACATCCTCCGGCAAACACACCCTCCTACCAACACGCCCCCCTGCCAACATACCCTCCTACCTAAATGCCCTCCTGCCAACATACCGTCCTACCTAGATGTCCTCCTGCCAACATACCCTCTCACCTAAAAACTCTCCTACCAACATACCCTCCTACCTAAATGCCCTCCTGCCAACATACCCTCCCACCAAAAAAACCCTCCGGCTAACATACTCTCCTACCTAGATGTCCTCCTGCCAACATACCCTCTCACCTAAATGCCCTCCTGCGTAGATGTCCTCCTGCTTAGATATCCTAACATCCATACACCTAGAAGCCCTTCTGCCTAAATGCCCTCCTCCATAAATGCCCTCCCTCCTAGATGTTTTCCTGCCTACATACCCTCCTGGATAGATGCCCTCCCAGATAGATGCCATCCTGCCTAGGGCTTTGGCTGGGGACATTTTACAATTGGTCAAAGAGCTCATACCCACTCATTGTTACCAATGGTCACACACTGTTCATGCACTGTTAGACAGTTTCTGAATGTGGTGATAGATCATTCAGGGTAAACTGTGCTGTGTTTCAGTTGTGTGGTGATAGAGCACGCAGGGTAACTGTGCTGTGTTTCAGTTGTGTGGTGATAGAGCATTCAGAGGAACTGTGCTGTGTTTCAGTTGTGTGGTGATAGAGCATGCAGGGTAACTGTGCTGTGTTTCAGTTGTGTGGTGATAGAGCATGCAGGGTAACTGTGCTGTGTTTCAGTTGTGTGGTGATAGAGCATTCAGGGTAACTGTGCTGTGTTTCAGTTGTGTGGTGATAGAGCATGCAGGGTAACTGTGCTGTGTTTCAGTTGTGTGGTGATAGAGCATGCAGGGTAACTGTGCTGTGTTTCAGTTGTGTGGTGATAGAGCATTCAGGGTAACTGTGCTGTGTTTCAGTTGTGTGGTGATAGAGCATGCAGGGTAACTGTGCTGTGTTTCAGTTGTGTGGTGATAGAGCATGCAGGGTAACTGTGCTGTGTTTCAGTTGTGTGGTGATACAGCATGCAGGGTAACTGTGCTGTGTTTCAGTTGTGTGGTGATAGAGCATTCAGGGTAACTGTGCTGTGTTTCAGTTGTGTGGTGATACAGCATGCAGGGTAACTGTGCTGTGTTTCAGTTGTGTGGTGATAGAGCATGCAGGGTAACTGTGCTGTGTTTCAGTTGTGTGGTGATAGAGCATGCAGGGTAACTGTGCTGTGTTTCAGTTGTGTGGTGATAGAGCATACAGGGTAACTGTGCTGTGTTTCAGTTGTGCGGTGATAGAGCATTCAGGGTAACTGTGCTGTGTTTCAGTTGTGTGGTGATAGAGCATGCAGGGTAACTGTGCTGTGTTTCAGTTGTGTGGTGATAGAGCATTCAGGGTAACTGTGCTGTGTTTCAGTTGTGTGGTGATAGAGCATGCAGGGTAACTGTGCTGTGTTTCAGTTGTGCGGTGATAGAACATTCAGGGTAACTGTGCTGTGTTTCAGTTGTGTGGTGATAGAGCATGCAGGGTAACTGTGCTGTGTTTCAGTTGTGTGGTGATAGAGCATTCAGGGTAACTGTGCTGTGTTTCAGTTGTGTGGTGATAGAGCATGCAGGGTAACTGTGCTGTGTTTCAGTTGTGTGGTGATAGAGCATGCAGGGTAACTGTGCTGTGTTTCAGTTGTGTGGTGATAGAGCATGCAGGGTAACTGTGCTGTGTTTCAGTTGTGTGGTGATAGAGCATGCAGGGTAACTGTGCTGTGTTTCAGTTGTGTGACGTCATCTCCAAGTGGGAGCAAGCGTTCCTCCACCACGCCTCCCAGCGAGGTCGGCCCGACACGAGTCGCACAGTCAAACTTATCTACAAAAACAGGTAAATCACTACAGAAAACTCATTTAAATAATTGGTATGCTGGCTGACTGTCCAGATGTTGTGCAGTGTGAAGACCTATTTGACAGTAGTTCATAGATAGGTGTCAACATCAACTCATGAAATAGTGGGAAAGTGCGCAACCACCAGTTCTAAAGGAAACGACATTTGCGCAATAAAAATAGCACTAATAATCACACAATAAAAGTTTCAATGTGAGCCTCGTACGTGGCCAATACCAAAATGGGTGTTGCAGGAAACACAGAACGCCTTTGCTGCCACTTCGCTACTGACTCGTATACCGGGAAACTTCTTTTTTTGCTAACATAACCGTTTCATGATCGTTGTCAGGTTAGTCTGCTAAGCGCACTGAAGACATGTTGTTAATTAAATATACTTGTCACGTCGTTATAACATGCACATGTGTACATATTCCGGTTTCAAACACAAAACTCAAAGGAATAACAACAGCCTAGGTTACATTGGCTCAAAGTGATATAGTCTGGGTTTTGTAGTTCTAACAAATGCTGTTTGATGACGTCATGTTTTGCCATGTTTTACATTGTTGTTTATATTTTTTTTTTTATAAATGTTATATTTTTAGTTGATAAGTTGTTGTAAACTTGTTGATGAATAAACATTTTTGATGCTACCAGGAAACGCCCGCACCCATTCTTGACTGAACACGCAGCCTCCATCACTCAGTTTTTGTCACTATTTCGCATTCTCGACACACTCCGTCTCACTCAGCCATTTTGCCATCTTTAATGAAGTTTCCATCAATCGCTGATGGCAAAAATCACGTGCTCGCGTGTGCGTGAAATACGTTCGTTCGCGACCACAGATACTTTCATACAACTAGCAGCACACTAAATAAATACAAAATTTTGGAGGCAAAATGTAAAAAAACGGGATATTTTCACAGAAAAGTGAGAAAGCGGGACTGACAATAAAAAGTGGGATTTCCCGCCCGAAAGCGGTACTGTTGACAGTAGTTATCTGTTGCTTGTTAATCTTTTGGGCCGAAGGTCCAACGGTCTTATGCCATCACTATGTGTCCGCCGTCTGCCATTAGCTGCCATATCTCAGAAACCGTTCAGGAACTTTTTCTCTAATTGTGCGTAGACATAACTTAGGGTACTGCCGCTATACACAAGAAATATGTATTTGATTGAATCATTCTAAGGGCACCTTAGGGCCCCCCAAATGCAATTTTCCTAATATTTCCCTACTGCTGTAAGCCTCCTGCACTGATCTCTATTTATAACAGGATATTGCCCTATCTTTGATCAATGGGGTGCCTAACCTGGCACTGAATTTAGATCGGTGTGTGGTCAGTTAGCCACTGGCTAGAGTAGTCACTCATGGCCACAGTTTGTTGTTTTATTGTTGGTCAGTCTTGGTGTGGCCTGGGCGGGGCTGTCATTTATTGCCCAGTGTGGGAGAGTGAGTGTATTGTAGGCACTGGGGTGAGACATTCTGATGTAATACACCTTTTGTACCATTACAGGTATAATGATATAATTACCTAAGCACAACATTTCTAGTGTATCATGGCACTATACATTAATAACATGCATACTATAAGCCAACTTTGAATGCCATACATTCAGGCTGTTAGCCAGTGACCCGTCCACTCGTCCATATGGACGGCCTAAACTGAGTGTGGACGGCCCATGATCAGCCATGTGGGGGCTCCACAAAGAGCCCCCGCATTTATTTTAATATATGACGAATTGTTACTAACTTTTATGTGGAATTTCCAAGTTCCCTCGCAATGTTTTCATCTGGCAAGAGATTGGAATTGGGGACGCAAGTGATTCTCATTTCCGTTCTGTTTTATGCGAGAGTTAACAAGATCACATACATCCAGAACTCACACCATCTTCCAGTATTGTCACTCAATCGATTAGACGCATGACATTTTCATTAGAATTTTGGGTAAACTACAACCACGGGAATGTTAAATTTGAAAGAATATCAGAAGCTTCAGTGGACTGCAGCCGGTTGCGAAGTTTCTCATATGACGAGTGTAAGCGTTGATGAAAGGCAAAAAGTTACAAGTTGATGTTACATGTTGGTAGTGTAACGCCTGTAATGGTATCCGCTCATGACTGGCCTCCGCTCACTCTGTTGTCACGCAGGATTTGTTTTGTATCTTGCAATCACTATTGTTTGTTTTATCTTCAACCTAAGTGCAGTTTTTACACTCAATATGTTTATTATTGCACACATTCAACTGTGCCTTCGATCATCGTATACTTTAAAATGGAAACCATTTCGTGTGCCATGACTGGCATTGACTTGAGGGTGCATGAGCCAGCGGGAACTGTGAAAATGTTTATCGATCAATTTTTTCATAAAATTGATATGGAATTGACCTTTTGGAACAGAAATTCTGTGTAAACGACATTTTTATTTTAACACGGGATTTGTGTTTTCGAACAGAAAATCTGTAAACACTGAAAGAGTAGAATCACCAACACCGTAAATGATACTGACTTTATTGGCGATATTTTGAAATAAACATGATTACTATGCAACAGTATTCGTTTATTTTGGTGGATTTATGATGCAGGATTTTTAAAATGCACAAGGTAAATCGTTGCGAAGTGGCATGACGCCCCTGCTACCTCGTGTCAACCGACGTAAACAGGGACGCGGGGCGGAAGGCGCTAACATAAACTGTTTCATGATCGTTGTCTGGTTAGTTCACTAAGCGCACTGAAGACAAGTTGTTAATTAAATATACTTGTCACGTCGTTAGAACATGCACATGTGTACATATACCGGTTTCGAACACAAAACTCGAAGGAATAACAACAGCCTAGGTTACGCTGGCTCAAAATGATATAGTCTGGGTTTCGTAGTTCTAACAAATTCCGGTTGATGACGTCATATTTTGCCATGTTTTACGTTGTTGTTTATATATATTTTTCTAAATGTGGTATTTTTAGTTGATAAGTTAATTGTTGTAAACTTGTTGATGAATAAACATTTTTGATGCTGAACACAGAGTGTATTGAATGTTTATGTTAAGACTGACAAATATACCCACTGAGCAGACATAAAAAAAAATTGACAGCAACAAATTGGTTAGGATTTGAACGTTATTTGTGCCAAACATCGCTAAAGAATGCCTCCAGAAGCCATATGAGAGCACTCCATTTCAAAAACATGTACAGCAATGTTTTGTCTTTGAGTTGCGTCTGTGTTGCAGTGTGTTGTCTTTGAATCATGTTGGTGTGCTGTAGTATGCTGTGTGTGTTGTGCAGGGGTGCTGTAGTGTGCTATGTGTGTGTTGTGCAGGGGTGCTGTAGTGTGCTGTGTGTGTGTTGTGCAGGGGTGCTGCAGTGTGCTGTGTGTGTGTTGTGCAGGGGTGCTGTAGTGTGCTGTGTGTGTGTGTTGTGCAGGGGTGCTGTAGTGTGCTGTGTGTGTGTTGTGCAGGGGTGCTGCAGTGTGCTATGTGTGTTTGTGCAGGGGTACTGTAGTGTGCTGTAGTGTGCTGTGTGTGTGTTGTGCAGGGGTGCTGTAGTATGCTGTGTGTTGTGCAGATGTGCTGCAGTGTGCTATGTGTGTGTTGTGCAGGGGTGCTGTAGTGTGCTGTGTGTGTTGTGCAGGGGTGCTGTAGTGTGCTGTGTGTGTGTTGTGCAGGGGTGCTGTAGTGTGCTATGTGTGTGTTGTGCAGATGTTCTGCAGTGTGCTATGTGTGTGTTGTGCAGATGTGCTGCAGTGTGCTATGTGTGTGTTGTGCAGGGGTGCTGTAGTGTGCTGTGTGTGTTGTGCAGGGGTTCTGTAGTGTGCTGTATGTGGTGTGCAGGGGTGCTGTAATGTGCTGTATGTGTTGTGCAGGGGTGCTGTAGTGTGCTGTGTGTGTGTGTTGTGCAGGGGTGCTGTAGTGTGCTGTATGTGTTGTGCAGGGGTGCTGTAGTGTGCTGTATGTGTTGTGCAGGGGTGCTGTGGTGTGCTGTGTGTGTTGTGCAGGGGTGCTGTAGTGTGCTGTATGTGTTGTGCAGGGGTGCTGTAGTGTGCTGTGTGTGTTGTGCAGGTTGTACTTCAAGAGCAGCAGTCATCTGGAGACAGAGAAGGAGCGACTCTTGCTGTGCTACCAGGTCAATGAGGAGATCCTCCACGCCAGATTCCCCATCAGCTACGAACTAGCTGTCGAATTGACAGCTCTCATGGCCCAGGTATGTCACTGATCTGACATCTCTCATGGCCCAGGTATGTCACTGAACTGACAGCTCTCATGGCCCAGGTATGTCACTGAACTGACATCTCTCATGGCCCAGGTATGTCACTGAACTGACAGCTCTCATGGCCCAGGTATGTCATTGAACTGACATCTCTCATGGCCCAGGTATGCCACTGAACTGACAGCTCTCATGGCCCAGGTATGTCACTGATCTGACAGCTCTCATGGCCCAGGTATGTCACTTAACTGACATCTCTCATGGCCCAGGTATGTCATTGAACTGACATCTCTCATGGCCCAGGTATGCCACTGAACTGACAGCTCTCATGGCCCAGGTATGTCACTGATCTGACAGCTCTCATGGCCCAGGTATGTCACTTAACTGACATCTCTCATGGCCCAGGTATGTCATTGAACTGACATCTCTCATGGCCCAGGTATGCCACTGAACTGACAGCTCTCATGGCCCAGGTATGTCACTGATCTGACAGCTCTCATGGCCCAGGTATGTCACTTAACTGACATCTCTCATGGCCCAGGTATGTCACTGATCTGACAGCTCTCATGGCCCAGGTATGTCACTTAACTGACATCTCTCATGGCCCAGGTATGTCACTTAACTGACAGCTCTCATGGCCCAGGTATGTCACTTAACTGACATCTCTCATGGCCCAGGTATATCATTGAACTGACATCTCTCATGTCCCAGGTATGTCACTGAACTGATATATCTCATGGCCCAGGTATGTCATTGAACTGACATCTCTCATGACCCAGGTATATCATTGAACTGACATGTCTCATGTCCCAGGTATGTCACTGAACTGACATATCTCATGGCCCAGGTATGTCATTGAACTGACATCTCTCATGGCCCAGGTATGTCATTGAACTGACATCTCTCATGTCCCAGGTATGTCATTGAACTGACAGCTCCCATGGCCCAGGTATGTCATTGAACTGACATATCTCATGGCTCAGGTATGTCATTGAACTGACATATCTCATGGCACAGGTATGTCACTGAACTGACAACTGCCATTTTCCATACATTTCTTACACCAAATTATAATATCAACAGTTAATGAACAAGATGGTGTATTCCCATTTGTTACGTATACTGATGGGAGTCAATGCTAGTGTACATTATATAAAATGCTATTTTAGCAAAGAATCTGAACAAACTGTTTTGTAAGATTTCCATATTCATACCTAGATGTGATTGAGTGTTTGGTTGATTAGTTGTATGGTATTTGCACTGGGGCCATGTGCTTGTTTCAGATTGAGCTCGGAGACTTGCGGGGTACGAGTGAAGTGACCTCTAGCAGCCCTACAGCGGAGACCCCCCACAGATCCACAGCTGACCCCGCCCTACAACTCATACCCCAGGTGGTAGAGAAGTTTCTCCCTTTGCGCTACTGGGAGGACAACAGCCAGGATATCAGGTGAGTTCACAAGGTTGTCAGAAAGACAGAAGTATTACTGAGGAAACAAGCTGGTTCTTAATGTGGTCAACAGTCCTTCACAGAGCATCCTTTAACCATCCAACACCTGACAACACCTGACAACACCTGACAACACCTGACAACACCTGACAACACCTGACAACACCTGTCACCTGCTCTCAGGGGTGCAATAGGTTGGCCTTGAGGGCGCCAGACTGTCAGCTGAGAACACACGGGTTTGTGTACATTAATACCATTTCAAAAGTTGCAAATTTTTCTAACACTTTGATTATAATATTATCTTTCAGAAGAGAGACTAGAGACATAGGTCCCTTCTACCTACTGTTCACAAGGGTAGTGGAATAAAATATCACACACCGGGGATAAATATGTAATCAGTCATGGACTCGATAACTTTAATGTGAACACAGGATGGGTGCTACATGAGTGATTACTTGAGACCATCTTACAGCCAGAGGTGGTGCTGAGAGCCATGGCCAACTGGTGCATCTGACATGCCAACAACAAATGAGTGCAAGCTGGTACAGAATGATGCTTACACTGCAGCATGAGTTTAGCTTAAAGTGCAGTCTTAAAGTAAAGTCTTAACTCACATGTCAGTTTGAGAGGCACAGTGCATCTTAGTGAGAAATGTATGTTTGTGAGAAGTGTATGTTACCGAGAAGTTTACATTAGCAGGAAGTGTATGCCAGTGAGAAGTGTGTGTTAGAGAGAAGTTTACATTAGCAGGAAGTGTATGCCAGTGAGAAGTGTGTGTTAGAGAGAAGTTTACATTAGCAGGAAGTGTATGCCAGTGAGAAGTGTGTGTTGGAGAGAAGTTTACATTAGCAGGAAGTGTATGCCAGTGAGAAGTGTGTGTTAGAGAGAATCCTTACCCAATAGTGTGTGTTGAGGTTGCTGCACCACAAGGTACAAGAGAAGTGGGCGTCACTGAGAGGACGAACTCTGGCCGACTGTGTGCGCATCTATCTCACAGTTGCCAGGAAGTGGCCCTTCTTTGGCTCGAAGCTCTTCCATCTAAAGGTGGGTATGAGCATCGGAGCATTGCACCTAGCTCACTCTTATGGAAACACTATCACCCTTCATGAGTCACTGACCTAAATTACACATCCCTTCTTTACATTATAATTGACCTAAATGACATAACCTTTCAAAGGTCACTGGTGTAAATGACACAACCATTAAATGACAACCCTTCATCATTCACTCACCTATATAGATGAAAGAACTTGTTGTAGATCATTGACTGCCTCAGACATCATTCTATGGCCAGACATGGACATCTCACCTTTGAATAGTCACAACTATGTAATGATATATAAATACATATGCCACACACACATGCACTCCCGCATGCACAGACACACGCACACATGCACACACGCACACACACATGCACTCCCGCATGCACAGACACACGCACACACATATGCACTCCTGCATGCACAGACGCACGCACACATGCACACACGCACACACACACATGCACTCCCGCATGCACAGACACACGCACACACACATGCACTCCCGCATGCACAGACACACGCATGCACACATGCACACACACATGCAGACACACACGCACAACACGCACACATGCACACACGCACACACGCACACACACACATGCACTCCCGCATGCACACGCACACACACATGCACTCCCGCATGCACAGACACACGCACACGCATTCACACATGCACACACACATGCAGACACACACACACACAACACGCACAACACGCACAACACGCACAACACGCACAACACGCACGACACGCACAACACGCACACACAACACACGCGCACGCACACAACACACACACACACACATAGACACACACACAGAGACACACACATAGACGCAGGCACACACGCACGCACGCACGCACGCATGCATGCACGCACACACACACACAGACATACACACGCACACATAGACACCCACAGACACACACACACAAACATGAACAACACGCACAACATGCACAACACGCACAACATTCACAACATACACAACACACACACGCATACACACAATTTCAGTGGTTACGTCTGACATTAAGTACACCATCGACCTACTCTAGTCTCCTTCCTGTGGTTTGTCCTTAGGTGAAGCGTGTGGAAGGAGATGGGGAGTCCGTGTGGCTCGCCGTGCAAGAGGATGGACTTTCAGTGCTCGAATACCCCACACTGGTAAGTGTCTGTCTTGTCTTACCTTAGGAGTTACCTACACTAGTAAGTGTTTGTTTTGTCTTACCCTAGGAGTACCCCACTCTGGTAAGTGTCTGTCTTGTCTAACCCTACCCCACACTGGTGTGTCTGTCTTGTCTTACCCTATGAGTACCCCACACTGGTAAGTGTCTGTGTTGTCTTACCTAGGAGTACCCCACACTGGTAAGTGTCTGTGTTGTCTTACCCTAGGAGTTACCTACACTGGTAAGTGTCTATCTTGCCTTACCTTAGGAGTTACCTACACTGGTAAATGTCTGTGTTATCTTACCCTAGGAGTACCCCACACTGGTAAGTGTCTGTGTTGTCTTACCATAGGAGTACCCCATACTGGTAATAACTTACGTAAATTAGTAAGCTGCAGTGGAATTATTAATTTATACTTGACTTGTCAACCGGAAAAATGACAGCAGTAGTCACAATGTGATTTATGACTTCACAATGAGTTGTGACATCACTGAGTTGTGACATCATAGTGCGTTGTGACATCACACTGAGTTATGACATTACAGTATTTGGGACATCATGGGGCCAGGCCATGAAAGTAATCTGTACCATATTACTTGAAGTTAATGAATGTATCATACAAGTGTATGTTACTGCAGTCAGTGAACCACACAACTAAAGGTAATGAATGTATCATACAAGTGTGTGTTACTGCAGTCAGTGAACCACACAACTAAAGGTAATGAATGTATCATACAAGCGTGTGTTACTGCAGTCAGTGAACCACACAACTAAAGGTAATGTATGTATCATACAAGTGTGTGTTAATGCAGTCAGTGAACCACACAACTAAAGGTAATGAATGTATCATACAAGTGTGTGTTACTGCAGTCAGTGAACCACACAACTAAAGGTAATGTATGTATCATACAAGTGTGTGTTAATGCAGTCAGTGAACCACAACTAAAGGTAATGAATGTATCATACAAGTGTGTGTTAATGCAGTCAGTGAACCACACAACTAAAGGTAATGAATGTATCATACAAGTGTGTGTTACTGCAGTCAGTGAACCACAACTAAAGGGAATGAATGTATCATACAAGTGTATGTTACTGCGTTCAGTGAACCACACAACTAAAGGTAATGAATGTATCATACAAGTGTATGTTACTGCGGTCAGTGAACCACACAACTAAAGGTAATGAATGTATCATACAAGTGTGTGTTACTGCAGTCAGTGAACCACAACTAAAGGGAATTAATGTATCATACAAGTGTATGTTACTGCGTTCAGTGAACCACACAACTAAAGGTAATGAATGTATCATACAAGTGTGTGTTACTGCAGTCAGTGAACCACACAACTAAAGGTAATGTATGTATCATACAAGTGTGTGTTAATGCAGTCAGTGAACCACAACTAAAGGTAATGAATGTATCATACAAGTGTGTGTTAATGCAGTCAGTGAACCACACAACTAAAGGTAATGAATGTATCATACAAGTGTGTGTTACTGCAGTCAGTGAACCACAACTAAAGGGAATGAATGTATCATACAAGTGTATGTTACTGCGTTCAGTGAACCACACAACTAAAGGTAATGAATGTATCATACAAGTGTATGTTACTGCGGTCAGTGAACCACACAACTAAAGGTAATGAATGTATCATACAAGTGTGTGTTACTGCAGTCAGTGAACCACAACTAAAGGGAATTAATGTATCATACAAGTGTATGTTACTGCGTTCAGTGAACCACACAACTAAAGGTAATGAATGTATCATACAAGTGTGTGTTACTGCAGTCAGTGAACCACACAACTAAAGGTAATGAATGTATCATACAAGTGTGTGTTACTGCAGTCAGTGAACCACAACTAAAGGTAATGAATGTATCATACAAGTGTATGTTACTGCAGTCAGTGAACCACACAACTAAAGGTAATGAATGTATCATACAAGTGTGTGTTAATGCAGTCAGTGAACCACAACTAAAGGTACTGAATGTATCAATACAAGTGTGTGTTACTGCAGTCAGTGAACCACACAACTAAAGGTAATGAATGTATCATACAAGTGTGTGTTACTGCAGTCAGTGAACCACACAACTAAAGGTAATGAATGTATCATACAAGTGTGTGTTACTGCAGTTCATGAACCACACAACTAAAGGTAATGAATGTATCATACAAGTGTGTGTTACTGCAGTTCGTGAACCACACAACTAAAGGTAATGAATGTATCATACAAGTGTGTGTTACTGCAGTCAGTGAACCACACAACTAAAGGTAATGAATGTATCATACAAGTGTGTGTTACTGCAGTCAGTGAACCACAACTAAAGGTAATGAATGTATCATACAAGTGTATGTTACTGCAGTCAGTGAACCACACAACTAAAGGTAATGAATGTATCATACAAGTGTGTGTTAATGCAGTCAGTGAACCACAACTAAAGGTACTGAATGTAACATACAAGTGTGTGTTACTGCAGTCAGTGAACCACACAACTAAAGGGAATGAATGTATCATACAAGTGTGTGTTACTGCAGTCAGTGAACCACACAACTAAAGGTAATGAATGTATCATACAAGTGTGTGTTACTGCAGTTCATGAACCACACAACTAAAGGTAATGAATGTATCATACAAGTGTGTGTTACTGCAGTTCATGAACCACACAACTAAAGGTAATGAATGTATCATACAAGTGTGTGTTACTGCAGTCAGTGAACCACACAACTAAAGGTAATGAATGTATCATACAAGTGTGTGTTACTGCAGTCAGTGAACCACACAACTAAAGGTAATGTATGTATCATACAAGTGTGTGTTAATGCAGTCAGTGAACCACAACTAAAGGTAATGAATGTATCATACAAGTGTGTGTTAATGCAGTCAGTGAACCACAACTAAAGGTAATGAATGTATCATACAAGTGTGTGTTACTGCAGTCAGTGAACCACACAACTAAAGGCCATATCCTGGGATAAAATGTGCTGTGTATATTAATAACAAATGATTTATACACTTTCAAATGATGGTATTGAAAATATGTTTATATACCATGAACATAAAAAGAAGCTCTCAATTTGCCGTCTTACTGAAACAATATGGCATCAGTTGTTGTAAACAGCTGTCAGCCTGCTGCACGTGTGGCGCCCTCACTGATTGATACCCATCCACCCCCATCCCTGTGTGTGTGTGTGTGTGTGTGTGTGTGTGTGTGTGTGTGTGTGTGTGTGTGTGTGTGTGTGTGTGTGTGTGTGTGTGTGTGTGTGTGTGTGTGTGTGTGTGTGTGTGTGTGTGTGTGTGTGTGTGTGTGTGTGTGTGTGTGTGTGTGTGTGTGTGTGTGTGTGTGTGTGTGTGTGTGTGTGTGTGTGTGTGTGTGTGTGTGTGTGTGTGTGTGTGTGTGTGTGTGTGTGTGTGTGTGTGTGTGTGTGTGTGTGTGTGTGTGTGTGTGTGTGTGTGTGTGTGTGTGTGTGTGTGTGTGTGTGTGTGTGTGTGTGTGGTGTGATGTGATGTGGTGTGTGTGTGTGTGATGTGTTTGTGGTGTGTTTATGGTGTGTGTGGGGTGTGTGTGGTGTGGTGTGTGGTGTGGCGAGTTGGTGTGGAGTGTATGTGGTGTGGTGTGTGTGTGGTGTGTGTGTGTTGTGTTGTGTGTGGTGTGTGTGTAGTGTGTGTGGTGTGTGTGTGGTGTGTGTCTGGTGTGGTGCGGCGAGTTGGTGTGGAGTGTGTGTGGTGTGGTGTGTGTATGTTGTGTGTGTGTGTAGTGTGTGTGTGTTGTGTGTGTGGTGTGTGTGTGTGGTGTGTATGTATGTGTATGGGGTGTGTGCATGGGGTGTGTGTGGTGTGTGTGATGTGTTTGTGGGGTGTGTGGGGTGTGTCTGTGTGGTGTGTGGTGTGGTGTGGCGAGTTGGTGTGGAGTGTATGTGGTGTGGTGTGTGTGTAGTGTGTGTGGGGTGTGTGTGGAGTGTGTGTGTGTGGTGTGGTGTGTGTGTGGTGTGTGTGGTGTGTGTGTAGTGTGTGTGTGGTGTGTGTGTAGTGTGTGGTGTGTGTGTGGTGTGTGTGTGGTGTGTGTGGTGTGTGTGGTGTGTGTGGTGTGTGTGGTGTGTGTGTGGTGTGTGTGTGTGGTGTGTGTGTAGTGTGTGTGTGTGTGTGTGGTGTGTGTGTGTGTGGTGTGTGTGTGGTGTGTGTGTGGTGTGTGTGTGGTGTGTGTGTGGTGTGTGTGTGGTGTGTGTGTGGTGTGTGTGTGTGGTGTGTGTGTGTGGTGTGTGTGTGTGTGTGGTGTGTGTGTGGTGTGTGGTGTGTGTGTGGTGTGTGTGTGTGTGTGTGTGTGTGTGTGTGGTGTGTGTGTGTGGTGTGTGTGTAGTGTGTGTAGTGTGTGTGTGTGTGGTGTGTGTGTAGTGTGTGTGTGTGTGGTGTGTGTGTGGTGTGTGTGTGTAGTGTGTGTGTGGTGTGTGTGTGGTGTGTATGTGGTGTGTGTGTGGTGTGTGTGTAGTATGTGTGTGTGTAGTGTGTGTGTGGTGTGTGTGTGGTGTGTGTGTAGAGTGTGTGTGTGTGTGGGTAGTGTGTGTGTGGTGTGTGTGTGGTGTGTGTGTGGTGTGTGTGTGGTGTGTGTGTGGTGTGTGTGGTGTGGGTGTAAATGGTAACAAGTTGTGTTGTTATGAAACACAGTTCCAAAAAATCACATGTCAAAAACTATGTGCACCTATGTCATCGTGATGTGTGACCACTGCGGGGACCCAGAGTGCATTTCGTAAACATTTTGTAGGGTCTAATGGGATAAATGATTAAAACCATGCACTTTGTTTTGTTTGTTAATGAATGATTGTAAAATATGGTAGTATTCAGTTAGATGACAGTCCCTGTCATTGTGTTTGCTGGGCATATTGTACATGTATTGCTAATCCAGACAATCAGCGTTCAAAATATATGCTGACCCAGTGGTCACTGACCACCTATTTTACCATTGGGTCAGTAACTTTTTGGAGTTACAGGTCCATGTGACTGCCTACTTTTCCATGGAAATTGCAACATTTAACAGCAGTAGGTCCCCTACACGTGAGCTTACAGTCAAAACTGGCCACAAAAAGACATTACTTAAAACAAAAAACTGTATACATTATGCGTTTTACACTACCCGGTAGTTATTGTCCAAGTTCTTTTATCGCAAAACTCGGCGCTTATGAAACAAACATGTTAGTCATTATATTAATTTTGCTTATTCAAAATGCTCACGAAATTAATGTACAGTAATTTACTCATTTCGGCATCATCACTGGCACCACCATCATCATGTCCAAACAGATTACACTCTAGATTTGGGGGGAAAGCTGCCAGTACCAAAATCTGCCAGGGGAAACCTGTTAGAAAAACATGAAAAAGATCAAAAAAAATTAGATGTTCGGTATTAGTACAACTTGACATATCAGAGTGTCACATTCTGGCAGCTGAAGAACACTGAAAATTCTCCCACAGAAACGTATGATGCTGAAAACCCCATCCAATCCATGAACAGTTTTTTTTAGAAGCTAGAAAATAGTTATTCCGTGACGGACATGCAATAGCATGCCATATCCGTCCATTTGGGGACTTCTGCTGGAAGACTGAATTGGATGTCAAAAAAGGATTAGTCATAGGGGATGCTTATAGAAATGACATGTCCAACAAAGATGTCATATATGTTTGCCATTGCTGCAGTTGAGCTCAAGAAGGCTGCTAACCTCATCAACGAAGAGACATTATTCATCAGCCTGTTGTCGGGTGAATGGGTCTGTTGATATGTCCACCAGTGAGAAAAAGGTGGTTTATGGCAGAACGTATGTGCACAGTTAGATGTGTGTCTACTTGCTGGCCATGATTGCGTTGAAGAGAGCTGATGCCAAAAGGGCATCTTTTAGGCTATCATAAAAGCTCTCGAGGCAGTAACGGTTGACTCTGAACTAAATGCCAAACTCCTTGCACAAGTAGATGTAGGTTATGGGAGTGGTGGGGACAGCATCAATGTTTCAGAGCTACATATCCCATTATGTCATTTCCGTACATTGTCTTGTGCACTGATTCTGGTCTTGGAAAAGCTGTGGAAGGGTTACGAAACGTTTTTGCTGTAGGCCTATATCAGCCATTAATTCTGGTCATCATACAAAATGCCAACAAATATTATTAGTAGATAACTCCTATCTAGCATATATGTATGAAATGCTTATCAGCTGGCAAAACAACTGTACATTTTTCAATATTGTTTACAGTCTGTTTGTACTCGTGCATTGTGCCGTTGTTTTCTTGTAAACACAGACCGATGCACTCTTAACTTAGACCTTCAAATGACACTGCTCTCATAGCAGCTGCACAGACCAATGCACTCTTAACGTAGTTACATTGTATGTGCCTATCTTAAAAAAGCTTAAAGAGTATGGCAATAGGGCTGGAATGATAGATTGGTATTTGTGATACATGCACACACGGTATGGAACTTGTTGCATAATATCTGTATCATTGTATGCTAGAGTATATGCGATCACAGTAGACAAAAATATCCATGCCACTTTTGTGAAGTACTTAGTGAACATTCAATGCAAAACACATCTGCCTAACTGTCGATAAAATAGCGATACCCATACTAGTGGGGACATCGTGACAGTTAAACATGTCACACATTGCTGTTCCTTAAAACAAGGATCAGCCTGGAATGATATAACGCATGCAGGATGCTGCTGTGTCTGAAACCTTCCCCTTTAGTATTTGGGAGAGAACCCATTTCAGCGCAGCTCTTCCTTATTGATTCATTCCTGATAAATAAACGTGTGTTGTTGTATCACTGTCAGTGTGTCCCCCCTGGTAGTGTGTCCCCCCTAGTAGTGTGTCCCCCCTGGTAGTGTGTCCCCCCTGGTAGTGTGTCCCCCCTGGTAGTGTGTCCCCCCCCTGGTAGTGTGTCCCCCCTGGTAGTGTGTCCCCCTGATAGTGTGTCCCCCCTGTAGTGTGTCCCCCCTGTAGTGTGTCCCCCCTGGTAGTGTGTCCCCCTGGTAGTGTGTCCCCCCTAGTAGTGTGTCCCCCCTGGTAGTGTGTCCCCCCTGGTAGTGTGTCCCCCCTGGTAGTGTGTCCCCCCTGTAGTGTGTCCCCCCTGGTAGTGTGTCCCCCCTGGTAGTGTGTCCCCCCTGTAGTGTGTCCCCCCTGGTAGTGTGTCCCCCCTGGTAGTGTGTCCCCCCCTGGTAGTGTGTCCTCCCTGGTAGTGTGTCCCCCCTGGTAGTGTGTCCCCCCTGGTAGTGTGTCCCCCCTGGTAGTGTGTCCCCCTGGTAGTGTGTCCCCCCTGGTAGTGTGTCCCCCTGGTAGTGTGTCCCCCCTGGTAGTGTGTCCCCCTGGTAGTGTGTCCCCCCTGGTAGTGTGTCCTCCCGGTAGTGTGTCCCCCTGGTAGTGTGTCCCCCACACTGCATGTATCATGTTGTGACCTGTATCACTGTCAGTGTGTCCCCCCTGGTAATGTCTCTATCATGGTACACTATGTATCATGTTGTGACCTATATCACTGTCAGTGTCCCCCCCCCAGTAGTGTCTCTATCATGGTACACTGTATGTATCATGTTGTGACCTGTATCACTGTCAGTGTCCCCCCCTGGTAGTGTCTCTATCATGGTACACTGTATGTATCATGTTGTGACCTGTATCACTGTCAGTGTCCCCCCCCCCGGTAGTGTCTCTATCATGGTACACTGTATGTATCATGTTGTGACCTGTATCACTGTCAGTGTATCCCCCCTGCTAGTGTCTCTCTCATGATACACTGTATGTATCATGTTGTGACCTGTATCACTGTCAGTGTATCCCCCCTGGTAGTGTCTCTATCATGATACACTGTATGTATCATATTGTGACCTGTATCACTGTCAGTGTATCCCCCCTGGTAGTGTCTCTATCATGATACACCCCCTGTACACTGTATGTATCATGTTGTGACCTGTCTCACTGTCAGTGTGTCCCCCCTGGTAGTGTCTTTATCATGATACACTGTATGTATCATGTTGTGACCTCGGTATTGTAATACATAATTATTGTATCCTGACCTCTGTGTCATGATGTGTATCATATTGTGAAGTAGTGTGTCCCCCTGCTAGTGTCTCTCATGATACACTGTATGTATCATATTGTGAAGTAGTGTGTCCCCCTGCTAGTGTCTCTCATGATACACTGTATGTATCATATTGTGAAGTAGTGTGTCATTCTGGTCCTAATAAGGACCTTTATCATACAGGTTGTGTTACTGCAGACAATGAAACAGACACTAAAAAGTTGTAGAAGGTAGTTAGTGACTGTATTATACAGGTGTACTAGCTGAGTTACCCGGCGTTGTCCGGGTAAAAATGCAGTCATATACATCCTCAAATCATTTCCACTGAAATCTAAAAAAGTATTGTTGACAAAATTATGAACACTGAAAATAGACCAAACCTTAAATGCCCAACATTTCAGTTCTATACACCCCAAATCCATCCCAAATATTTCCAGCCTACCCGCATTAAATTGTAATTGGTCAATGGCCTAGTTGTTAGGACAACCTTTTGCCAGAAATCGCACACGCCCACCTGTGTAACTGACGTAACCAGCAACAGGCAGCTGGGTTATGCATCCAGTATTTTGTAACGTTAATAACATAAAAACTAATACATTTGTCTGCATACACCCAGTGACACATTTGTATACGGAATAATTACCTGTACAATGATATAGAAAAACATAAAATTCCGTGGTTGGAACTCCATGGAATTGTTGCAGTGTGTTGTTTGCCAGAAGTAACACGAGCTCACGGGGCTGGCGCGGCGAAATGCTTACGGGACCAGTAGGCCTGGTGCATGTAAAGGGTTGAGGATTTTCAAACGTCAATAACTTAAAAGTTATTCAAAATGTCTATATACATCCAGCAAGATATTTGTAGATGGCATAATTATCTTTACAATGATATGGAAAAACATTAAATTCCACGGCTGGAACTCCATGTACGGTCTTTTGAAATATCGAGCCCCCGGACGAATTTTTCAAAAATGTCTAAATCTATGAACCATCTCAATGGGCCTGGTAGATCACATGCAAAATTTCAGCCCGATATATGCAAAACTGCTGGAGATATGGGTGCACATACAAACAGAGAACGACCTGATTTTATAATATAGATGTTATTGCAGATATTGAAACGTGCGTGCGTGCGTGCGTGCGTGTGCGTGCGTGCGTTACTGCAGTCAGTGAAACAGACACTTGGAAATGACAGCTAGACTTGCAGTCTGCTATACAATTACCTCCCTTTGTAGGTCTTAGATAATGGCCCATACACTATTCTGTAGCATACTCATGACAGCTGCTGCTGTGGCTAAATATGGTGGCATTTGCATTCCTCTCACAGTTCGTTATGATTTAATTACCTTGCTGGCCATATCATTTATAGAATGCACACAGCCACCAACCATAAAATATTAGATCAGTATTTATGTCACATATGCCAACTGTTTAGTGTTATGGAGTTATTATTGTCATGATGCGTATGCTAATGAGGCCACTTAGTTGCCCATTCAAACCGGGCACACTGTAAAAGAGTAGCTTATTCAGTCATGTGCACTTAGCTTGGTTGGCCTGTAGTGTGCATTGCAAAGGTGGCTTGGCTGAACACCGCCAGCAGAGGGGGTGAGGTTAAACAATGGAACAGCATAAACACCACTCATGTGCTGCAGTTCAGATTGGGGGTGCCTCAACTTGACCCTATTTACCTCCTGATGATGGTTGGTTGATGAAGCCACAACACAAGTAGGATTGACAAGACAGGTTTTGGCAGCACTATCAAAACAAGTTGTTGCATCAATAATAAGAGAAGTTGTGGCACTAGTAAGCCAGGGTGTTGCAGTGTCCTAGACTATAAGTTGGCTGTGTTGCCAAGTAGAGAGACTCAAGAAGGCAACAATTAATTGAACTCTGCCCTGTTACCTCAGTAACTACATCAACCAGTCAAGTCCTGGTCGTGACTCTGTCAGACACACAACTCACTGCACCATCTTTGCACCAATCAAATTTAACTTTTCTGGGCATGATTATTTGCCTTTTATTTTTTATATACTGTTATTAATTTTAATATTATTACAATTAAGAGAACAATGAACTACACATAAAATGTCTGATATATTTGTGCAAAACAACCGTGAAGTGTTGACGGTGTGTAGAGCCAGCTCAGAGCACAGTTAGGGTTGCATAGGATGAGACCAGGAGCCTCTATAGATAGACTGTTTACCTCGCTCAGTCCCTACTGCTCCAGCACACTAGGTACAGCCGACCTTGTTGTGAATCGGGTCACATCTCAAAGGTGTTCTTTGATTGAAGTCTAACTTTTTATACTCATTTTAATAGGAATCAGTGTCCAACTATTTAGATCATTAAAACTTAGATGTGATTTCATCATAGACATGGTCTCACCGTAGACATGGTCTCACTATAGACATGGTCTCACCATAGACATGGTCTTACTATATACATTGTCTCACCATTGACATGGTCTCATTATAGACATGGTCTCACCGTAGACATGGTCTTAACTTAGACATGGTCTCATCAAAGACATGGTCTCATCATAGACATGGTCTCACCATAAACATGGTCTCATCATAGACATGGTCTCACCGAAGACGTGGTCTCATGTGTAGCTATTGTCTCATCATAGACATGGTCTCACAGTAGACATGGTCTCACTATAGACATGGTTTCACCATAGACATACATTTGTAGATAGATATACAGTTTATTTGTTGAATCGTATAAATCATACATACATACATTTCAATGATGATAATATAAAATAAGTAGGCCTACTATTAAGTGAACTGGTCGCTGTCAGCACCACAAATAGCTGTATAAACAATGTAATAATAATTTCACGTGTAGCATGTTGATAAAGTTTCTATAACAGACCAGATATGTAAAATGGAAAAACGAAGTTAATTAGTAAATGTTCAATTAAATTGTATAGCAAACATTTGGTGATCCCAACCACCGACAATGACTAGAATATGATTATGGTCTCACTATAGACATAGTCTCACCATAGACATGGTCTCACCATAGACATGGTCACACCATAGACATGGTCTCACCGTAGACATGGTCTCACCGTAGACATGGTCTCACCATAGACATGGTCTCACCATAGACATGGTCACACCATAGACATGGTCTCACCGTAGACATGGTCTCACCGTAGACATGGTCTCACCATAGACATGGTCTCACCATAGACATGGTCACACCATAGACATGGTCTCACCGTAGACATGGTCTCACCGTAGACATGGTCTCACCGTAGACATGGTCACACCATAGACATGGTCTCACCGTAGACATGGTCTCACCGTAGACATGGTCTCACCGTAGACATGGTCACACCGTAGACATGGTCTCACCGTAGACATGGTCTCACCGTAGACATGGTCTCACCATAGACATGGTCTCACCAGGGAGTCCCCCCAGTGCTTAGACCTACAGAGAGCAGTGTGATGTGTGGTGTGTGTAACATCAAACTACTGACAGCTGGAGCCAGACCTTGGCCAGCACAGATAATACTTGAGTGGGCCTTGGTACAGCAGAAACACTAACCTTGTCAATCCATACATAGCTAGATTGTTCTAGATATCTGCCTCATATATCTATATTTATTATAATATATCAAGTTTGTTTCCACAATAGATGTTTTTTGTATTTATTGTTTCCTTATAAAAATACAGGTTGTCACTTAGTTTTTTATATTTCATATATCAATTATTGCTCAGAGTTTAACTTGGGCTTTCTAATATTAACTGTGGCTGTGTTAAGTACCTTTAAACATTGTGTGTAGGTTTTATTTTCTGTATGCATATATATATATATACCATTATGATGATGCAAATACACCATTGAGACTATTCAGTGGATTCTGTATGTATGACAACAATGATTTATTACAGAGGCCTCTGAAGACCTTCAACTACTGCGATGTGATCACATTCGGTGGTTACCGGGATGACTTCATGTTGGTGCTGAACGCGAAGATGCCAAGTGAATCAGGGGAGAGTCGAGCCGACCGCCTCTTGTTCTCTCTGCACAAGGCCAAGGTAAGGAGCAGGGCTGTCTGGTAGTAGGGAGGTGGGCTGTCTGGTGGTGGGAGGTGGGCTGTGTGGTGGTAGGGAGGTGGGCTGTCTGGTGGTAGGGAGGTGGGCTATGTGGTGGTAGGGAGGTGGGCTGTCTGGTGGTAGGATGGTGGGCTGTCTGGTGGTAGGGAGGTGGGCTGTCTGGTGTTAGGAAGGTGGGCTGTCTGGTGGTAGGGAGGTGGGCTGTCTGGTGGTAGGGAGGTGGGCTGTGTGGTGGTAGGGAGGTGGGCTGTCTGGTGGTAGGGAGGTGGGCTGTCTGGTGGTAGGGAGGTGGGCTGTCTGGTGATAGGGAGGTGGGCTGTGTGGTGGTAGGATGGTGGGCTGTCTGGTGGTAGGATGGTGGACTGTCTGGTGGTAGGGAGGTGGGCTGTGTGGTGGTAGGGAGGTGGGCTGTCTGGTGGTAGAATGGTGGGCTGTCTGGTGATAGGGAGGTGGGCTGTCTGGTGGTAGGGAGGTGGGCTGTCTGATGATAGGGAGGTGGGCTGTGTGGTGGTAGGGAGGTGGGCTGTCTGGTGGTAGGGAGGTGGGCTGTCTGGTGGTAGGGAGGTGGGGTGTCTGGAGGTAGGGAGGTGGGCTGTCTGGTGGTAGGGAGGTGAGCTGTATGGTTGGTAGGGAGGTGGGCTCTCTGGTGGTAGGGAGGTGGGCTGTCTACAATGGATCCAGCCACACAATGCCTTAGTTGCCTGCCGTTGCCAAATGTGGGACCCAGTGAGACATGTAGGCCAGGCCATCTTCTCTTATGTCCCACATGATTCATGCTCAGTGTTGGCGGGTTACCTTGTCATTCTACCAGTAGTTGTGTTGTGGATACAGGTCAAGTTTAGCAATGTGATGGACTCTCTCATTACTTGTCATATTTCTTTTCATTCACACGTATTGTTCTGTGTATGCGTGTGACTGTGAACTGACTATGAACTTTCCATTGAGCATGGTGAGTGAAAGTCGGTCGGTCGGTCGGTCGGTCGGTCGGTGAGCCAACAAGTATATGCATGCAGAGCTGCATGCGTGCATGTGTTTATGCGTGCATGTGTTTATGCGTGCATGTGTTTGTGCGTGCATGTGTTTGTGCGTGCATGTGTTTGTGCGTGCATGTGTTTGTGCGTGCATGTGTTTGTGCGTGCATGTGTTTGTGCGTGCATGTGTTTGTGCGTGCATGTGTTTGTGCGTGCATGTGTTTATGCGTGCATGTGTTTGTGCGTGCATGTGTGTTCTGTGTGACCAAGATCCTCTGATGTTCTGTTCATGTATTGTAGATCCTTGAGCTAACGATGCTGCTAGCTAGCTACATCAACAACAGAGGGCAGCAGCAGGCGGGGAGTATCGAGAATAGAGACCTACGACTCACCTTGCCTTCAAGTCAAACCCACCTGTTGGTCTGACTGCTCATGACACCATGGGGCAACTCATGACACCATGGGACAGCTCATGGCACCATGGGTCAGCTTATGACACATGGGACAGCTCATGGCACCATGGGGCTGCTCATGACACCATGGGTCAGCTTATGACATCATGGGACAGCTCATGTCACAATGGATCAGCTCATGTCATCATGGGACAGCTCATGGCACCATGGAATAGCACATGAAATCTGGGACAGCTCATGACATCATGGAACAGCTCATTACACCATGGGACAGCTCATGACACCATGGATCAGCTCATGGCACCATGGGACAGTTCACAGCACCATGGGGCAGCTCATAATACCATGGGACAGCTCATGACACTATGAATCAGCTCATGACTTCATGGGACAGCTCATGACACCAATGTTGGACTATGCAACACGTTCCAGAAACTCTAGATACTCCACATATCTGTCATTCCACAGCAAATGGTTCTTCTTTGTTAATGCTAACTCGATTTGTTGATGCTGTATCATATGGATTTATGTGTTGTCTTCAGTGCAATGTTTGTTTGTACAGACATATGCTTTCAGGGTATTGTAAACATTGATAGCTGTCACGGGCAATGAATGGAACACAGCCACTTTTATAGCAATACCAGGCAACACCACTGTATCAGTTCAATATCAGATCCCCTATATATGCTACTGTCTCAGTTCAGTACCAAACCCCATGTATGCCACTGTCTCAGTTCAATATCAGATCCCCTATATATGCCACTGTCTCAGTTCAGTACCAGACCCTCTGTTTGCCACTGTCTCAGTTCAGTACCAGACCCTATGTATGCCACTGTCTCGGTCCAGTACTAGACCCCTGTATGCCCCTGTCTCAGCAGTTCAGTACCAGACCCTCTATATGCCACTGTCTCAGTTCAGTACCAGACCCCCCCTGTATGCCACTGTCTCAGTTCAGTACCAGACCCTCTGTATGCCACTGTATCAGTTCAGTACCAGACCCCCCTGTATGCCACTGTCTCAGTTCAGTACCAGACCCCCTGTATGCCACTGTCTCAGTTCAGTACAAGACCCCCTGTATGCCAGTGTCTCAGTTCAATATCAGATCCCCTATATATGCCACTGTCTCAGTTCAGTATCAGACTGTCTCAGTACGTGCCCCCTGCATGTAGTATGAGTTCAGTACATGCCCCCTGCATGTAGTATGAGTTCAGTATGTGCCCCCTGCATGTAGTATGAGTTCAGTACGTGCCCCCTGCATGTAGTATGAGTTCAGTACGTGCCCACTGCATGTAGTATGAGTTCAGTACGTGCCCCCTGCATGTAGTACGAGTTCAGTACATGCCCCCTGCATGTAGTGTTGCTTGTCATTACATACTTGTGTTGTTTGTTGTTATTGTGTTGTTTGTTTGACTACAGGACAATGTTGCAATACACTTGACCGCCGCTGCTATATAGTTGTAGTGCTACTGCCCAGTGTGGCAACATAGTCAGGCTTATTGATATCCTCGTTCATTTGTATTGATTAATGTTATTAAGCTGAAATGTGTTGTATTATATGTAATTCAAATCCCTATGCATCGTATTTGTTTTGTTACATCCACATACATTGTAGGTATGTGTTTAGTCTTGATTACATTATGGTATGTGTTTAGTCTTGATTATGTTATGGTATGTGTTTAGTCTTGATTACATTATGGTATTTGTTTAGTCTTGGTTACATTATGGTATGTGTTTAGTCTTGATTACACTATGGTATGTGTTTAGTCTTGATTACATTATGGTATGTGTTTAGTCTTGATTACATTATGGTATGTGTTTAGTCTTGATTACATTATGGTATGTGTTTAGTCTTGATTACATTATGGTATGCAGTTGTAGTGTTATATTACATTAGTAGAGCTCTTTTAATTAATAGTAGAATTACCTCTCAGCGCTGTTTGTGATGAATCATGTTGCGTACGTGTTGTGATGTACTTATGAGACATTGTTACACTGCCAGCAATGCAGTGGACCATACATGTAGACAGGACCTGGACCATGCCCACAGGCAGGACCATGCTTATAGACAGGACCATACCTGTAGGCAGGACCATGCCTGTAGGCAGGACTACCCCTTAGCCAGGACCATGCCCTAGACTAGACCATGCTTTTATGCTGGGTCATGATGCCTTTAGGTTGGACCTTTCCCTGTAGGCAGGCCCCAACCTGTAGGCTGGACCATGCCCTAGACTAGACCATGCCCTAAGACTAGACCATGCCCCCAGGCTGGACTGTATCAGTAAGCTGGAATGTGCTGACAGCATTAGTAGCAGCAGCAGTGTTACTGTTCCACAGTTGTACACATCTGTTAGGAGATGTGATCAAACGCTTGTGTTGGCAGTATTGCATGACAAGTGATCAGGGTATAGTTGTATAGTCATGGTGTTTCGTATTAGCTTGAGAATTAATTATGAAAACAGCTCATTGATTTCAGAAAATGTTTACTTCTTATTCTACTTTAACCTCAACATGTACTAACTTCAAGAAGACTACTAATGTTGTTTATATTCTATCCATGTGAACCTGTCAACTTTGTGAATGCCTGTCAAAGATAGGAGTGAAGCAAAGGTGTGGCTAATATAGCATGTGTACATGCTAGTGTAGTAATCATGTTTACAATGTAACGTTTGTATGTGAGGCCTGCTTACTATGTACACCTGTTACACCAAGTTGTGTTTACAATGTGAAGTAATATAACAGCCATGGTTACACTAGACACATTGTAACACATGTCTGCAGTGTCAGCATAATTTATGAAACATGCTTACTGGTGTCAGTACAATGCTGCCGACATGTTTATGATACAAACCATGCACATGACAACACCCTTCATGTTTATGGTGTTAAGGAGACTACTGTTATCTGTGTCTTATTCATCGTGTATTCTCTCTTTACTTGACTCTTCTATTCTACCTCTATGACAGGTAGATCAATTAGCTATTGATTTATACTCACTTCTAACTGTTTGATGCTTAGCTAAGTGGGCTGATTTCATTGTTCTGCATGATACTTCTTACTTTTGTAGAAAAATGATGTACATAATAAGTATACTGTATAAAAGATTAATGTGCTGATCTCATTTCAACAGTGTATCCTTCCAACAGTCTGTTTCTGTTGCATATTACATACTAATATGTGTACAACATATATACATATATACAACACTGTACAGTATAATAAAGATATGAAAGATGTTCCAAAGGCACTGTTTATGTTTGAGATTGATTGAGTTGACATGCCTATGCCCTTCACACACATTCCGGATTGGAGCATTCAGAGTTGATGTAAACAGAAGCCAGTGCAGTGTATCAACAGCGGCAGTCTACACTGAATACATGAGCAACGTGAACAAACAGTTCACTTGAGATTACAACTGGTGAGGTACATACATGCAGGTGTATCTCTGTGTAGGACAAACACAACTATTCCGTTGTATTGACTTGAAAACCCACCAGTCATAGGCAAGACTGATAATTCATTGACTACCATTACCAGCAAACTCTCTCCTTTTGAGCATTCTTGTCAACATATTTTAATCATCTTAATTACATCCCTTTGATTGTGGCAGAGCCTGATGAAGTTGGTCAGTTACATAGTTGAAAACTAAGAGGAAAATATCTTATTGTGTGTAATAAAACACTTGTGTTTAGACTCTAATTTACAGAGAACAACTCTGTTCAAGGGTGTTGACAATGTGTCTAAAATGCTAAGACTGAAGTCATGATTAATATTGCTAACAAAATCGTGACAAATAAAAAATAAAGGTAAACAAGTTGCTAACACTTGATAAAAGGAAAACTACTAGACAAATCTAAGCTGAGAGAAAATATAAAACATACATACAGAAATATACACAAGTATATAATTGAAACATATCAACAGTTACATTAAAATGGAACATAATATAAAACATTGGGTAGATAAATAAATAGACAATAAACGTGACGTGTCGCAGTGGGACAGCGGCTGTCGTCAGTCGTCACGTATTGATCCGTGTCATGAACCCCGGCTGCTGCATTCCGTCTGACAGCGATCGTCTGTCTACCAATGTGCGTGTTGCTATTTACATAAACAGATCAACTTGACCGGGATACCGGGATCAATGCGACAGACGGCGCGTGTGATCGCACTCTATGTAGATGACACGAGAGAACTTAGGTCAACACACTGTCAGTTGGTAGGCCCTATATCGAGATGCCGCTGAATAACTGGATTTGACAGATTTGCTATTTCACTGAGATGCAACATGTTTTCACAAATTGACCCCATCATAAATTATTCATAGATGTGAAGATAGTGACTTGGACGCATTCATTCATTCCGGACGCACGCGCGACGCACACCAACAAATACATAGTGTACGCTGCATCCGTGTCTGCGCGTGTGCGCTCTTATATAGCGCAGTATCCAGTCCTCAGGACTGCTCAAAGCGCTTTACATTCTACTCCCTGGCAGACCCGTTCAATCGAACACCATCTCGACTTCTCTGGGAAACATCACACTGTGTGTATATAAATAATCATTACACAGTATTGTTAGTCTATA
Organism: Escarpia spicata; assembly: GCA_963995525.1. Lineage (NCBI taxonomy): Eukaryota > Metazoa > Annelida > Polychaeta > Sabellida > Siboglinidae > Escarpia > Escarpia spicata. The sequence goes on along the minus strand of OZ023211.1, from coordinate 16,693,377 downwards.
GTTCGTCTCTGGACGATCGATGAGCCAATACAGGCAATTCGGTTACGAAGCTCTAATAAACAGGACTGGGTGCCACACAGTGTGGCTGAGATATACACGCTGTAGTACTCCGACAACCGTCCTCTCAGACATCCTACTAATGTCGAGGCGCGGCAGGTTTCACGGCAGCCGGGCAAAGACAATGTTGTTACTGTGCAGTGATGCAAGACGTTCCACTGGCGGCGTGTGACGTCGTTGATCAAGGCCCGCACACCTGTCACACTAGTCTCTGTGCGTCACTGTATGCTTTCTCTTCGACAGGTTCGTCCATAAGTCACCACGCTGCCGTATCTGCCTTTAACGTCACGACGACGTGTCGCCGATAGTTTGCGTCACAGAGTGAGCCGCACCTTTGGGGTGCACACCTGCTGAACCCCACCTCGCTCGACGGGCGGTTCGCATTTTTCATTCAATACACCACTGACTGGAAGAAACCTTTCCACACGCGCGCGCGCACACACACACACACACGCGCGCGAGCGTACGCACGCATCACGCGAAGTTGGGGGTCTGAACTAGTAGAAAATGTAAGTGCAGGGGAGCCACTTGCCCTGTTTGTGTGCCGTTTGTATTTCTTGTTACAAACACACACACGCACGCACGCACGCACGCGCGCGCGCACACACACACACACACACACACATCACGGGTTTTGCCACGGCCTTGGAGTGTGGGATTGGAGTATAGGAGCTAATTGATCGAATCCGTCCTATCTATTCAACTACCTTGGCCCTACTAGAAAGTAGCAGACAAGTTGACGTTGGTTGTGCTGGCATGTAGTATACCAGGTCTACCGAGTTTTGTCGGTCATAGTCAATCAGTCTACCGTTTCCGGGTGTTTGTGCTGTTTGGTTTTCAATAATAATCATCATCATGTCGTATAACGTTGTTGTTCAGATGATGTTCTTAGCGACTTTCAGCCAAGACTACAGTCGGTTGCTGTCTTTACAACAATCCATCGTGTCACGCCAACGCACAGTCGCCGGGTCGTACGTTTAACTTGGCCTTACAAATGCGAAAGTTCATTACACGCTCAATTTAAACTATTTATTCGATGCTCCAGCGGTGTAGGCACACTGTCGACACCTTGTTACATACATCACCTGGTGTTTTTGCAACAAAATTGTCTGGCTGTCCGACGCCTTTAAGAGCCGAACACAAGCGTTCAATGCGAGCGCGAGCTGCCGTCGGGTAAGGCATACCCTTGGTTAGCACTTTACCAGACCGCGTTCGCAATAAGGGTGGATCACACGGTTTTCGCAACCGACTAATTCCGTTACTGAAGTCGGAATTCGCGTATTTGAAATGTGTATATCGCGTATTTGAAATGCGTATATCATGAAACTCGAACGTCGTCACACCCGTGAAAGTTGTTAACATATATCCTCTCCCTCTCCCTCTCCCTCTTCTACGTCGTCGTCACATGTTTTCTTCTTCCCTTAGCACTTCGTTTGTTCACCCCACTCTCGACGAGTGGTTGGCATTTGTCGCGATCGTCTGTCATGCTCCCCTCCCCGTTGTCCACCCCTGTCCTTTCGTGATCTCTCTTGACAGTACTTGTCCATCTTATTTTATTTTTGTCTTTCTCCTCTTCTTCTGCGACCCTCTTATCAATTGTTTGTCTGTCGCGACGTCTTACACATGTCAGTGCTACGCACGGCATTTTTAAAAGACCATTTAACACATCTGACGAGATGTGTGACTCAGTACGCCTTATTTAATTTTAAACCAATTAATTATGTTTATAGGTCTAGGGTCCATCTTCTTTCATTAGCGCGTAGGCATACTTTTTAACGTGTTTTACTGTTTTGGTACTGGTCACTGGTCGCGAACATAGAACTTGGAATTGGCATGATCGTATGGGTCTTTGGGACCTATAGACCCATACCTATAGTATAGGTTACTGGCACGACATCGAATGATGCGCTGCTGCACGTTGACGTAGACTGATCCTTGCTCCCAAACAATTAGTGATGACGTCATTACCTCGCTTACAGTAGTTTCCACCTGACTACAAGACGCATGTGTGCGACATGTGGGTTTCCATTTCAAAGATACCGTGATTTTGAAGTGGAAAGAAGGCTAAAGGGTCTAGGAAGAGAAAAGAGAGCGCGTCCCTGCATATGCTGCCAGTGACGGTGTGAGTTGTTGCATGCAACATATGTGGTGTCTCCAGGGGCGGCGTCTACAACCACCAGGCACGTCGAGCCGGGGTAGTCAGTTCAACTTACGTTTAAAAACACTTCGGTTAATGCCGAAGTTACACGTTGCTTTTATCGTAAAATCTTGAGTTTTTATCACATAAAACTTGTTAAGAAGTTCCACCTGTATTATATTCTAATATGTTAACTGTCCATGTATATTTTAACCAGGCTTTGAACACGAGGTTAAAATGCCATTGACATATTTGAGAATATATACATGCGTAGAATGTGTTGAACTTACGTCAACAATATTTAATGCGTTGAACGTCGTGCACCGGACGGGCACTCACCGTGCCATAATCAAGCGTCGGATATCAACAATTGCTAGGCGTTATCAGGATTTTAAATCGTATTTTGATTGTAAGGCTGAGTGGCAACACAACAGTATTACGGTGCAGAAGTTATGGCAGATCCGCTCAAATCTTTAGAGATTCCAAATGGCGCGAATTTATCCATTCTGTTAGTTTTGGAGATTCTTTAAACAAATCACTAAATAATTACGACCCAAGCAGAAGATAAGTCATTTCAAATAATTGATTTATTAACAAATTGACTAATTGGTACTATGCATTTTGCAATAGATGACATTGTTAGCAGTGGCACAATGCACTGTGCGACTGTCAGCAGTGCACAATTTACTGTGTGACTGTCAGCAATGGCACAATGCACTGAATGACTGTCAGCAGTGGCACAATGTACAGTGTGACTGTCAGCAGTGCACGATGCACTGTGTGACTGCCAGCAATGGCACAATGCACTGAATGACTGTCAGCAGTGGCACAATGTACAGTGCGACTGTCAGCAGTGCACAATGCACTGTGTGACTGCCAGCAATGGCACAATGCACTGAATGACTGTCAGCAGTGGCACAATGTACAGTGTGACTGTCAGCAGTGCACAATGCACTGTGTGACTGCCAGCAATGGCACAATGCACTGAATGACTGTCAGCAGTGGCACAATGTACAGTGTGACTGTCAGCAGTGCACGATGCACTGTGTGACTGCCAGCAATGGCACAATGCACTGTGGCCGGCCGAGTCGGTTGTCGTCATTGTATACTATGTATAGGACATATAAACGTTATATCATAATTCACGGTATATAACATGTTGTGGAAACAAAAATAACACCAGTTATTATCATCACTATAACAGTGTCAGTGCTGACTCAGTACACCCTACAGAGCAGACGACTTGGAAATAATGGCAACGTTTATAACATCGCCAAAGCGGCACCTGTGTCCGAGGACGATCGCTTTCATGCTTAATGATATGGAAAGATTTTCGCTGGGTTGCTCAACACAGATTTACACTTGTCATGTTTTTATCAGAGGTGTTTCTGGTGTAGTTTTGAATATGTGTGCGCTGTACACGTAGTGTATAACGTATTACCAAGTACATATACAAGCCAGATGTATAGCTGTGTACACATTCGAATCGCGCAAACATATGTGAACATGTAGGTGCAGTATGTCAAATTACGTACGTGTACAAACCGCAATCACAATCGTGTGCATATTCATGAGCAGTAGGCCTACAAGTGTGTACAGCTTTGTATGTGTATTTTAAAGGATATACACACGATCCTAGACGTAGGACCAACAGGCCGCACACACCACCGTTCACATGCAATCACATCACCAAACAGGTTCAGTCAGCAACTCTTCAGCAGACATTTATACAAATTATGGCGACTTTTCACAATCATCCGTGTTCGGCGCTACGAATTTGTGAGCACACTGATTAGGTTGCTAAAGACAGTGTCCATTTCGCCGAGAACTAATCTTTCGGCTTCAGTCAAATTGCTGCAGTAACAGTCTGTCAAGCTGCTACCGCTGTCTCTTTTCTCAAACGTCCTATCACTTTCAACGCAGTCTGTCACCGCGTCCGTAGCAACAGTTTCCATGCAGAGTGCCGTCACGTGACAACAATGTAGGTCAGATTCAGTTGCCATGGCGACGCCACGCGGCCCGCCAACAGCGGATTGGTTATCGACGCCACAACAACCAAGTTGGATTTGTGACGTCATGGGACACGGTTTGCCCAATAAGTTTCTCATATTCCTGTCGTGTGTCGTCCCCCCGTCGCCCGAGAGTCTGTCGTCATTATCCGTCCACTGGGAGACGTGGTCTTCGAACAGGTGGGCGTTGGAGTAGAGATAAGTTTGAGTGAGAGCGTCTTGCAGCCAGGGAGCGTTGTCACTGGCGTGTCGTCCCAGGTAGCGCCGACAGTTGGCCCGGGCGGCCTCGGGGGTGACGTCGTCTCGTAGTTCGCGCTGTATCCGCAACAGTGTGTTGTTGACAAGCACGGAGCGCCGGAGACAAGACTCTGGGTCGTGCGTCTCGCGCAGTTTCTGGGCCGACAACCTCAAGATGCGTCGTTTCTCCTCCTTGCGCTGCTTGGGTGTGTTCAGCAGCGGAGACAGTCGCTTGGCGGGCCGATAGTCACACAGGTCGGTCGCCGGATGTCGTCGCTTGTTGCTTCCCGCGACAAACGACGTCGTCGATGAACACTTGCCTCGTTCGCCACTGGCGCTACTCGTCACCATGACGGCGGTCTCGGCCGCGGTATCTGCACAACAAACAACGTACAGTTACACACCCGTCACCATGGCAACGTTCTTGGCGACAATATACGGACAACAATAAATAACCTAATTCAGTTCAATAAAGATAAATTATATAAAAGAATAGCCAGTTTGTTTCTGTGCTAATCGATGAACTGACTATGTCGTGGACTAAAAGTTTATATAATTGATAGGATTTGGCCACTAGTGATAAGACGCACACGGCGACAAGACAACGTAGTGACTGTAGACACACGGGCCAGTGGCGACGGATGAACAGCCCGCCTCTGGCGTAACACCGGTCGGCTTACAACCACTGGTCTCTATAAATGTAGACATCAATGGTTATACGGCTCTCGGTGCGACGGGCATGGAACATAATGACGAGTCCGTCTGGCTCAATCGGTAGGGTGCTCACCCTGGGGCTGATTGGAGCCGTGTTACCACTTAAGAGGAACACTGCAGTCGCACCACACAACGAGTTTGAATTGTATCGTGCAATATAAGACTGCTAGCATGCAGCACTCGCAGAATATTGATCTTTCACCAACGCCAGGGCGTATAATTCACAGACAAATGCTGTCTACGCCGACTCGCTAGTGGTCAATTGTATGTGGCATGCTACACAACAGGGGCGATACCACTCAGCGTCGCCTGTGTATTGTCAGACGCGGCTGTTCATCTGTGCATGCAGCTGCGCCAACCAGCAGCAGTCAGTACATCGATACACAGACACAGCTACTGTGGGCAGGTTGTCGCGCCAGTGTCTGTTTCAGATCACCTATAATTATATAACACATGCACACATCGTCCAACCTGATTGACCTACATTTCGAACTATAAACTGGCGTCCGTTTTACTCGATGAAGAAGTAGACACTGCCAGTCGTGGCGCCCGTGACGTACTGTCAGTGCGCTCGATGACGACTGTCTAGTGTAGCTATACTTGTGGACGCAGCCTGATAGCCAGCGGCTAACGGCGCTGTTACACAATGACACCTGTAAATGTGAAAGGCCATGCGGCAGTAGCGATGACGTCCACCCACCAACTGGCACAAGAACCACAGGGCGACGTTACCACCCGACTGCATAGACAATAAATTCACGGGGGCCTCTGGTTAATTGTGTTTATGTACCCATTCGTCAACTGACTGCAAACAAATAATTTTTAAGCTGACATTTTTGAACACGAATAACATATTTATCAGTAGGCTCTATTAGTAACATGTATAACATTATAAAATAAAAATGGCCATAGGGCACCCCCGTAAACGAGAAGCTATATTAAGATCTCAAGGGGTGGACAGCATCATTGGTGAAAGCGACAGGCGTTCCCGTCTAATCGTTTGCTTGATTTTGTTCGGTTTGCCTCATCCTACTTGTCGAACATGCTTATTCTATCTGTATAAACCATGTTGTAAACATCGAGGACTCGGGTCTATTTCCACTAAGCCGTGTCACATCGCTATCTAGATCGATGTGAAGACAACGTCACTGAGCTCTCAAAGTGCGGATGTATTCATGGCAGCGATACGGACAAATGAAGTATGGTGTCGTCCGCTGACGTCTATAAAAAATAACAAGTTCCTTAATATGTATAGTGGTCTTATACGTGGCACCCTTTAAATGTGTCACATCTGACCCCGGTTATTTATGAGCTTCTCGTGCTTAGATAACGTTAAAATCTAGCGACTCTGATGTCAACAAAACCTCACCAAAGTATCCAGAAGGCTGGACGAAATGTGACAAAATGTGACAGAACGTAATCTAAATTCTAAATGTCACAGTTGACAATTCAAATGTCACAAAAATGCCAGACATCTACAAGTGTCGGTTGCATTTAATAATTGCTTAACCATAACTTGGTCAAATATAAGTATTTTTTATTAACAAGCTCACCTCTAGAAGCTATTTAATTTTGTCTTAGATATGGTATAATGTTCTCCACGTGTCAAACTGTGCCATCATTGAGTATTTTCAATCGCAACCCTATATAAGGGTCTTGGTTGCAAGATAGAAGCACGGATGCACATGTGCGTAGGAGGCTAGGAGCCTACACGCATGCCCTATGCATGTTACTCCACAAAGGGATCTTCGTCCAGAATCTAAACGATAACAGCATCAATAACAGCATAGTACTTTTTAAAACTACCACTCAGTTTTATTTACTAATTGCAATACCCATGAACTGTTGCTTTAAAATAAACTTCCTTTTTTATATTGCTTTAATGCAGAAGGTTATGTTTCCAAGAGTAGACTTGTCATTGTTAAAGGCCTTGCGATTAAGTAATACAGCCGGGCAGCGCGAAAAAGGTAGGCTTATTTCCGTTGCGTGCATGTCAAAAAGTCTCAATTGGATGCCTAAAGGGATCTTCAAAAGTCACATTATCATAACATTGCCTAATATTTGTTCATGGTTAGCACGTACTCTTGTAGACCCTATTTAATGCAAACAAATAATTGCAAAGTCTGAGACCGTGTTTAAATCCGCGCCGAGTCGGAGTGAACATAACATGCCTACAGCTATAGTGCATCCTCATATTACACTGACTTGGGACAAAGAACCAACTATAGTTTCAGTAGCAGCGTGTTTATTACTCAACGCGACCTGTATGTTTACCATAGCCGAGTGTCATGCGTTTGGTATGTTAATTTTAAATGACTGTCTCACTGACATCTTGCTGTGGATGGAAGCAAGTAAATTGAAGCTAACTCCAGATAAAACTGATCTAATTATTATTGGCACAAAGCAACAACGAAACAAGGTTGTTAACTACTTTCCAGTTAAATTGCTTGGTAATGACACATCACCATCAGATACTGTTCATAATCTAGGTGTTATCTTTGACAGTGATTTCAGCTTTAAGCAGAACATTTCTCAAGTATGTCAATCCTGTTTCTACCATATACGTGATTTCCGCCGAATTCGGCATCATTTGCTTTTGTCTACTGCTAAAACAGTATCAGTATATCTAATTAGCAGTTGTCTTAACTACTGCAACTCACTCCTAAACGATATTGCTAAAAAGAGCTAAACTCCAACGTGTACAGAATTGTACCTCGTTTCTCACCATCTCTGCCCCTACTTAGACAGTTGCATTGGCTTCCAGTTACATATCGAATACAATTCATGTTAGCCTCTATCACATGCCCTTTCTATACAAACCCATCCTATTTGTATAGTCTCCTTCGTTTTTTTTCTCCAATATCCCCAGGAATCTCAGATCATCTGTTTCAAAACTTTTTGTTTCGAAAACTAAGCTTAATATCGGCAAACGTGCTTTTTCTGTAGCTGCATCCAAAATCTGGAATCAACTTCCCATCACTTTAAAATCATCTGAGACTATAAATACTTTTTGTAAAAAACTAGACTTATTTATTTGAAATTGCATTCCCACCCTAACCTTCGGCGGTCCCTTGCTCCAATGACGAATCTTGCTTGTCCCTGTTAACGATTTTGCCCAAGGACTCTTGTATGTTGTGCCTCTGAGCTCAGATTCTTGGGGATTTAGGCGCTATACAAGTTTGTCATTATTTTAAATATTAGTTTGCACTGTGGTGCACAGCGTACACACGGAATAAAGCACCCCTAATGTATTAATACTATTATGTTTATAACTATAATATTGGTGGTTGAAAGCATTACTAAAACATGAGATGCATCGATAACCACAAGCAGCGGCATAGGAAAAGAAAGGTTGAAGTATGTTGGCCCAGCACGGGATGGTAGCGGACCTCGACAACCTACGCGCTCGTCTGCTTGAATGCAACTACCCGCTCGCACTGTGTTGTTCCCTACCACTGAATACAATTAAGAAAAATGCCTTACAATACATTTTTTTTATCAGCAAGGGACGTCTTTCCACTCTCTCGCGACCGTTGCACGAGGCCCGCTGCGCCAGATCTAAGTTATCAACAACCGTCACATCGTGAACAGTGTTATAGATCTAACGGTACTTGGTACCTCGGTTAACAAGCTGACTGCGGCTGCTATGTATACCACGCACCGCGTTGACCCCCACAAGCAGGCTGTTTCCAGTGGCCCCACAAATCTTTGTCTGGCGACGTCATCCGATACTCAGGAGATTATGTTCTCTTAAATAAACTCCGCACAGAAAGCAACTCATTTGGGATGTCAACAGGTCTCTCTTGTAGTCAGTTCCGGGATGTATTTCCACTCGAGCGCATGGAACCCTACTCCAGACCCCTCCATACCCCAGACCCCTCCATACTCCAGACCCATCCATACGCCAGGCCCATCCATACTCCAGACCCATCCATACGCCAGGCCCATCCATACTCCAGACCCATCCGTACTCCAGACCCACCCGTACTCCAGACCCATCCGTACTCTAGACCCACCCATACTCCAGACCCACCCGTATTCCAGACCTATCCGTACTCCAGACCCATCCGTTCTCCAGGCAATTCTCAAGACTACAACACACTCACATGTTTGTATTTCACCCTGTGCAACTTTTAAAATAAGAAACAAACACACAATTCCAATCGACACTGGAGCCAAGAAGGGATGGTGAGTTAGCGTTAGAACCGGGAGAGGTCTATTCTTCTTGATTGGGCAACACTATAAATACAGTATGTGCTACTGTAGGCATTTTTAGTATGCATATTCTGCAGAGTTGTGGTATAACGAAGACGTTCACAACTTCAATATTTATTACTAACAAGTACCCAGGCTGTGTCAAGTAACATACACATCTAGTTGTATAGTAACATACACACGCACGCACGCACGCACGCACGCACACACATACACACACACAGGCTGTGTATATGTAACACATCCATGTTATGTCTAGTAACACACACACACACACACACACACACACACACACACACACACACACACACACACACACACACACACACACACACACACACAGTATATGTCTAGTAACACATGTTGTGTCTAGTAACACAACCTGGTGAGAAGTGGCAACATATACTCAATAATTATTACTAACAATTACCCAGGCTGTAACATATACATTTTGCTGTCTAGTAACACACACAATATGTGTCTAGTAACACACACACGCGCGCTGTGTCTAGTAACACAACCTGGTGAGAAGTGGCAACATATACTCATGCTGTGTCTAGCATCACACCCACACTGTGTCTATATTCACACGCAGACTGTGTGGAATAACACAGCAGGATGTGTCTAGTAATACACCTACGCAACGTGTAGCAACACACCAGGCTGTGTTATGACGCGGCTGGTCAGTTCCAGGAATTGATTTTCTTCAGTATATTTTCCAAAAATGCCTACTTCGTAAGTATTGTAAAATGCGATGGGAATTGGCGTGAATCAACTGCGTCCCGTCTAATACACGTCGTGCAAGTGGCAAGCAATCGGGCAGTAATTGAGAAACACGCGTGTCTGCAGTATAACGGGTTCGGTGTACGAAGGGTCATCGTGCGCGTGTGGTAAATAGACGCGGCGGCGGCGTCCGAAAGACTAGCCGTGAACCAGTGCAACAAGCAGGCGGCGACCACTGTATCACCGAGCCGCCCATTTCACTCGCACTCACTGCCGCTCGCCGCCGTGTATTGTTGGCCTGCCGTCCGGCGTCACCAGCTGTTGCTGTTATTTACAGTCATTGAACGCAACACTGGCGCCGCTGTCATTCGACTCGTCCATACAATTTCTTAAACACTTCCTACTGCTAGTATCATTAACTGTTCAATATGTGTTAATCACTTAATCCGTCACATTACAATGTACTCGCTGTTGTGTGGCTAATAACGTAATGACTGATATCGATTTAGGATAACGACAGTCAAAACTTAATTATTATAATTAAGGATTACCTACGTATAGACACTAAATATTTCACAGTCGATCTACTCTTACTGTAAACGTAACACACGGGTGACAATAGTTCGCGTTTGCAGCGTCACTACAGCAAAACCAGGCATGAGATGTGACAGAGCGAGACAAAGAGTCTGACAGCGAGAGAGTCAAGCCTGGCGGGTCTTCAGTCGTCGGCAATCTAGCTCACGTCTAACAGCAGTTAATTAAATAAACATACCTTACTGTGCGCTGCTGTCCCCGGCCGCCCTGTCGCGTTTACACGCGCGGTATCATTCATAAACTGTAAACTTATTAGAAACGTGTATTCTGCTCGAATATAATCCACACCTGCCGAGTGACAAGATCCGTTCGCAGCTCCAGCTGATGTGATTGCAGTGCGATTAGTTCGCCGCAGCATACGCTGCCACACTTTTGGGTTTGTTTAACAATAGCGCTGCCACTCGCGGCTGTTCCGTTCAGCGGGAAGCGCCCCGCCGTCATATACCGGGAACTACCAGGAGTCTGGCTCGCTGGAGACGTTGCGTAGGTGTGAGATTGTAAATGTACCCTCGATCGTCATAAATTGACCCCTTCCACTGTGAAAGTGGACCCCATACATAACAAATTGGCCCCGTTGGTTTTAGATGTAAGAAAGAAGTCCAATTCAAGATGTTATCTATAATTCCAATATTATGCAATGTCTACACTTTGCGACATTGCAAAGCGCGAACCCAAAATGCACATTTTAAATACGTACAATGACTTGCGTTATTAATTGTCTCATCACCCGAGACAAATTTCTCAATTCCATAGTTGAGACAATAAAGCGTTATCTTATCTTAACTCTTATGTATGCAGCTATACTTTGGCAAAAGGGATGAATTTTGAGGTTTTTGGTGAAGTTTAAGACGGGTGTAGTTGGAGTTTTTTGTGAGCTTCACAACTATTTAACGTCACCGAGAAAAATGTTAAACGACATCCTGCCTCGTCTTCCGATGTCATGGTCCGACAGCGGAGTGATGCTGAAGTTCCACCTAATATAAATTCCGTCCTGGCACCAGTAATACAGTGTGTGTGTGTGTGTGTGTGTGTGTGTGTGTGCGTGCGTGCGTTCGTGCGTCCGTGCGTGCATGTGTGAAAATTAATAGGGGAGGAGGGGGCTATTTGTTACAGGGGTAAGTTGTCACCACCCAGATTTTGGGAATTCTGTATCACTCAGATGATGTCATCAGATTGGCATCCATTGGGAGTATATATACCCCTAGCTGGTATTTAGGTCAGTATATATACCCCTAGCTGGTATTTAGGTCAGCTTCCCAGCAGAGACACAACACAATTCAACAGACTCGACTCATTTGCATCTTGTTTAAACAGCTTTTCACGTCTATATGAAAAAAGGTATGTACTAATAACTAAACATATGACAAAACAATATACATGTGCAGAATCATCAATAAATATGTTGTTTATATGTCTGTTAATGAACATAGCTATAATCTCCCTGCCCGTGTGTTTTCTCAGACAACTGACATAATTCATTCAAGAGTGTGTCGGGGCAAGTTGTCACAGTCACCACTTTCTGTGGCAACTTGCCCCATTCAGAAATAGTATGCATATATATATAGTAGGTTATGTATGATGGGAATATAACTTGAATCATTTGCATTATATATTCTACACTTATTTCATTGTATAATATAGTCTGTATGTGTGTGTGTGTGTGCGTGTGCGTGTGCGTGTGCGTGTGCGTGTGCGTGTGTGTGTGTGTGTGTGTGTTTGTGTGTGTGTGCATGGGATGTGTTTGTAAACACCCACATGCATGTATCCAAGTGCCAATTTATGTTCATGTGTAGTGGAAGATGAGGATTTGCAAGCTCAGTGGATTTTATTTATTATATAATTATTACAGGAGGGTAGAGTATTGGACTATTGGTTGACCAAAACGAAAGCGTCTATATCTATACCTGATTTTTTAACAGCCCCTTATTACGCTATTTTATTTATACTAACAGTTCTAAGCTCAATTTATGGATAGTTCCATAACTTTTTCAGATGGTTCATCATTATATACCAACGGAAAACAGACAGAGGCCAAACCCCAAAAGAACCCTTGAAGACAGCAGCTGAGGCATACACTGGCGGGCTTAGCTTGAGAAAAAACGGTTCTCCGAATGGTGTAAATTATTGCACACTTGCTCGGTTCATTTCTCTATTTGAGAAGAATGGAGCAGTAGAGGGTCTGAAGGCGAGCTACAAAAAACCACGACAAGTGTTAAGTGAAGATATGGAGATAGACATGGTCGAGTATGCCAACATATCTGCAGCCATATCCCATGTGATATCAGTTGATGATCTCAGACACATTGCCTACAAAGTCGCACTAGACAAGTGGGTGTATGGCCCCTTCAAGACCTATGTCAACCAGGCAAGTGACAGTTGGATGAGGGAGAAGGACAAGTCCATGACTATTCACGTCGTACGCATTTCCGAATGAAATAACCCCTGAAAACATCATGGCAGGCTTTAAAGCCACCGGAATCTATCCTTTCGATATGAACATCTTCCCTGACCACAAGTTCTTGTCAGGTTATACAACTGACAGACACCTTACTCCTTAGGCTAGAAGAAACAACAACACCAGCCAATCTACCTTCAACCTCCAGTGCCAAATCGCCTGTCAGTGCTAAGGACATCCGTCCATTTGGTAGACAGACTGGCACCAAGAAAGGAAGGGGCTCCTACGCGAAAGAAGGGGAAATCCCAGATATACACTGATACACCCATCAAAGTTTCCCTGGAGAGGGATGCTCTTGCCTCGAGATCCAAATAAGCAAGAAGGAAGCTCAGCCAACAGCCAGATTTCCAGAAGAGTAAAAGACGAAAGCTGTGCCGGGCCCCAGAAGCTGCCTGCTCAAACAGTGAAGACAGTGACATAGGTGACCTGGTGCTCTGCGACAACAGCAGTGGGAGTGAGTTCTCCGAGATCGAAGAGGGACAAGTGATTACTGAGCCATCGTTGACCGACATCAAAATTGATGATCACGTCCTTGTGAAGTTTGCTACAAAAAGGACCATAATGTTCTATGCAGGATGTCGTCGGTGTTGATTCGAAGAATGAAATAGAAACTACTTTCCTGCGTCGGCAGAAAACTGCCAAGCATAAAAGTCTATTTATCAAGTGTACGACAAAAAGTGGAACCCCTGTTCTAAATACACATCGGAAAATTAACTCCTGGTCAACTTTCAGATGTGAAAAATTAAAGAATTAGGACTAAGGCACATATATGGGTGGGCAGGTAGGTGGGTGAGTGGGTGGTAGATATGTGGGTGAGTGGGTGGGTAGATATGTGGGTGAGTGGGTAAAAAAGGTAAGTTCTTATAAAATGCTGTATCCAGTCCTCAGGACTGCTCAAAGTGCTTTACACTTTACTCCCTGGCAGACCTGTTCAACTGAACACCATCTCGACTTCTCTGGGAAGCATTCAGCCACGCTACAATTAATGCACAAAGACTATTCATACACAAATATCCACCACTGTCTATAGCCAGTTACTCATTCATACATCTGAGTGAATTGGAGCAATGTAGAGTGTACAAACTTGCTCAAGGTTCAACACCGCAGCACAGGATTCGAACCCGGTGGTCGAGTGGATGGGTAGATATAGGTGATTAGGTGGGTAGATTGGTGTGTAAATGGGTAGATTGAAGGTAATGTGAACAGCGAGTTTCTTGGTTACTGTTATTTTATTATGGTGCTTCAACCTAACGGGCATCAACTGAATGCTTGTCTTTGATTGATTTATTCAATATAAAATGTAGGCTTGTACATATATACTCCCCCACATGAAAATGCAAGCATTTATTTCCACTGGGGTCCTTAGATAGACACAAACAAAACATTACATCAATATTAATATATTATGACAATATATATACAACATTTAACTAAACTAGCAAAATCCATCCTCTGGGCAGCACGACATATATACAGATGCAACGGACAGTTTCCCAAAGTTATCGTACCGGACATTAGTGACCAGACATCTCCATGTATAAGTTCTGCACAACTGTCGTACATTTAAGCAAGACAAATCAGTGTATGTATCCTTTAATGCCTGTGAGAGTATTTCATTTTAATTGTTGTAGTAATCCGAGACAGCGAGACATCCATAAAGAAAACAGTCAAATTATACACCATAAAACCATGTTGACAAGTCTTTAATGTGTACATACTACAGACAAATAGGATTGTATATGTATGTATCGGAAGATGGTAAGATATTGCTGCAGTAGGTCAAGCCTAATGACCACAATTATGTGCTGATCAACAAACCATGGCTGATGTTACATACAGCCAAAGCGAATCAATGCAAAACACACATGTGCACACGATGAAACACGCCCTCGTACTGTACACTCATGCACACACAGTCATGCACATATTGGTATTATATTGTGTACTGTTTTATGTGATTACTTCATGGATGCAGTGACATTGTGCCGTGAGTTAGACAAGACAGATCACTGTGTAGGTTGACTGTAAGTCTCTGTAGTGGCAACGGCAAAACATTTGATTTTAATCATCACTGAATGTCAATACCTCACAAGTCATGATAATAGTAACCTTTACAATATCCTTAATGCAGGTATGCAACACACACACTACACCCACCACGCACACACACACGCACGCACGCACAAATAATACTAAGATGTTTTAATAACTGTGCCCATATAGATACCACCAAACAGCATAAACACTGACCAATTTAATTACATTTCAAAAGTGATTTACTTAACTAAAGAGTAAATGTTAGTAACACCCCGTGGACAGACTCCACCTGCCAGCTCCCACTGACTGGACAGGGATTAGGAGAGATGACAACTAGGTCTCACTGCAGCACTAGAATGTATACTTACACTGTCTTCTGGAATGTATGTTTACACTGAGATTCTGAAATGTATATTTACATGGTCTTCATGTTCCTACATGAGCCTCATCAAACAGTGGTGAATATCTCACATTGTAGCCACTGGAACGATGAAAACTAGGCAGATTTCCAAAGTTCTTTACAAAACAGTATAGTCCCATGATGAGAACGGCCCCACCAAATGTGGAGACACTGATGGCAAAGACTACACCTCCGGACAGACCATGGCGCTTCTTCAGTCCTCTCTCCACATCTTTACTCACATACAGAGGAATGCTTGCATTGGTGTGTAGGTACAACCACATGTCATTCAAGTACGCTATTTTGTGACGTCCGTCATAACCAAAGCCTCCTGTGATGTATACAATGGCCTTATACTGCCACACTGTCGCCCCACTTCTGCCAGTTGATGCCACGGGTTGACGCTGTCCTCTGTGGTTGTAGACGTCACGACTGGGAGAGGTGCCATGTGTCCTGCACACCCACTGCCTCAGTGTCACATCGTACATCCACAAGTCAGACAACATATCACTTCTTGTCCTGTCAGCAAACATGTCTCTCAGTCCATTACCGCCAAATAACCATAAATTATTGTCACTGTCTTCCCAACTGGTGGACAGGTATCTCTGACCTGGGAACTCCATAACACCAACATCATTCTGTCCACGAGGCTTTGAAGGTGAACCTGTGTGTAGTAACGTCCATGAGGTGTCACGTATAGAGAAGAGCCAGAAGTCGGCCAAAAGAACAGTTGTGTCAGTCAGGTGAGCTGCTCCATGGTACAGGTGATCTTGTGTCTGATTGAGATTCTTATTACCACCAAATAAGAAAAGTGATCCATCTGAGCTGCCCCACGAAGTCGATCCTGCACGGGACACAGGGACACGGTCAACCCCTGATGCGCTACCAGATCTTTCAACAATTTGCACCCATGTTAAATTGCGCAGAGACAGCATCCACATGTCATTTAGTAGGCGTCCACTGGTGCCATGGTATCCACTGAACACAACCAGGCTGTCCCTGACACACCATGCTGCAGCATGAGACCTGGCAGGGGGGTGCCTCATCTTCACACGCTCTTGTGATGTGTGGATATACAGCGGCAGCCACCTAGATGACTTGATGTCAAATATCCATGTATCATAGAGTGGCTCCCCTTGCGGTCCCATGCCACCAAACAGTGTAAACATGATACCAGTGACTCCACAAGCAGCAGCATGGTGCCGGGCCTGGGGCATCAGACGAACTTTCTCGCCATCACCATGTTTCTGTCTTACTAAAGTCCATATGCCAGTGGTGGCATTCCACAGCCACAGGTCATTGAGAACATGGGCGGTTCTTGTTGTCTTGCCATCATGGCCAAACCCTCCAAACATCCACACATTTCCATTAGTATCTCGCCACGAGGCCGTCCCAGTCCGGGCACCTGGGTACTGGGGTGTATCCAAGCTGGACAGCTTTGAATGCTGATCTCCAATGTTGGGTCCATTCATCCAAATCCATTCTGTAACACAACAAATTGTATTTAATTCAATACAAATATAACAAAATATTTTTGCCTGTAGTTATCTCTAAGTAGCCTGGGAACTATGCAAATGGACAAAACGTACATAATGCACACTTCCCTGTAGAAGCACGTTACCTAATAGAAGCAGCCTCTTTTTTAGAAGTGAAAACAAATGCACAAATGTAGAATGCACACGGAGCAAAGGAAACCAATACTGCTGCTGGCGCCATCTTGCAGATACTTTTGAGCTATTTCAGTGTATGTGTGCCACATTGCTATTGCTGGTGGTGGCTTTTGCTAGACATTGCTAGGATAGCATTTATTTGAATTTGATTGCTTGCTTGCCATTGAAAAATCAAGCATGTTTGAATTTTAAGTGCTGATTCAATGATGTCCTCTCTCTGGAAAGATTGTCTCTCTAGTCTGATGTTTGTTGGAACAGGCCTGGGGTAATAGTAACGATTACACATATTGAAGTAATAGTAATAGGTTGAGCAAAAACTTAATGTAATAGTAATAGGAAGCAATGTAATAGTAACTGTCCTATTATTTTTATATTACTATTGAACATTTAAACCGAATTTCAACTACATAACAATTCCATTTGATTAGGTTGTAGATTCCACTAATTACTCCAGGTTTTATGGTTGCTCTCTCCTTGTCAACTTCAGCATGACCCTAGTGAAGTTTTACCCTAGAGTTTTATGACTGTTTACATAGCAAGAGACACTGGTACAATGTGATCCTGCATTGACTAACGGGATTAAACTGGGCTTTCACTGCTTTGAAGCCAGTTCTGCCAAGCTGCCAACTACCCTTTTCAAGTAAACCTATGGGTTTAGTGACTGCCTCCATGGTGCACACAATTGAGCCTAAACTACAGTGAGTGTGAAAAACATCCTGATGTATTTGAGCCAATAATAAAATTTCCACCAAGTACCAAGCAGCAATAGAGCAATGTGTGTTTCATTCCAGTATGGTATTTTAATATAAAATGAAACATATATGTTATATCCTTAGTCGATGTAGTTAGTAGATTGTACTAAATATGGTATGTACGATAGATATACATTTTGTTGTAAATAGTATTTATGAATTGTTTATATTTTATAATAATTCCCTAATGATAATGATGATGAAAGTATACTTGACATTCTCAAATATTATTTCAAATACTTTGGGCAGGGTATCAATAAATAACAAGTTAGATCTTTTATTCACCTGCCTTGTTTAACTTCTTGAGACTGTGAGTCAAACAATTATACTTATTGTATTTATGCAAACAATGCATTATACCATAACATGTTCTGATGAAAAATGTAATAGTAATAGCTTCAAATAGGCAATAGGAAGGATTCAGCATATAATAATAATAGTAAGTAAACTAACTAATAGATTACACTGCAATGTAATTGACCCCATGCCTGGTTGGCAATGACAAAAACTGAGATTGAACAAGCTGTCTGTCTCATGCGTTCATCTTGTTTTGTG
This sequence comes from Escarpia spicata, assembly GCA_963995525.1. Lineage (NCBI taxonomy): Eukaryota > Metazoa > Annelida > Polychaeta > Sabellida > Siboglinidae > Escarpia > Escarpia spicata. Next base: position 16,674,822 of record OZ023211.1, on the reverse strand, counting down.
TCAGTTTTGTAAATGTGCTAAATATGTCTTTATTTAGTGTTCCCTTCACATTCAACGATTCATGCATTGCTCATCTATTTGGAACTATACGTATTAATGTAAGATTATGTAGATACAAGTATACAGTGTATATTACGGAAGAACAGTTTCACAGTGACATCATGTATGTTGTATATATAGCCAATGGTTGGGCATATAAACTAATTATGTGGTTAATTATTGGTGTTTAGCATAAAACCTTCCATTAAAGTTGTCTTATCAGCTATGGGGAGTATTTTCTTAATTTTGTTCTCATAATGTCATAACATGCTATGTATAAGATGTGCTATAGGCTGAACAAACCAACGTCAAAGAATACATACTATTGATATAGGAAGATGATAACAACAGAATAAAATTAAACAACAGAGTCAGTACCTAGTCCTAGACTTAGTATAGAGGCTACACTATTTTCTGAGCAAGCGTCACCGAGATGGCCCTGATTTAGTTGAGTGCTGAATATCGTTTCCTACCGTAAGACAAATTGCCATGGCCACCACCACTGCCACTTGTCCCGTTATGATTTGCTCGACCCTGAAGCTGAGACTGTGGCCCGTGTGGGCGTGACTGTGCGACGTCGGAGCGTTCTCGTCGGGCTTCATTGACCGCCGATACAACAGAAACATGCAACTGCATGATCCACGTCAACAACAGGATCAGTGTAGTTACATGGCTGGTTTGAGTCAACGAAATCATGAAACTGTCTCCAACGTCAACCTATGTCTATGAGTATGATTGAATCAACTGCCGCTGTGTATCGTTTACAACCTGTGGTTCAAGACCGAGTTAATCGTTACACAACGATTTGAGTAAACTGCGTGGTATTTCTACAAGGTAGACATGTACAGCTAGTAGGAACCAAACTGTAATACATTCTTTCCCGAATGCCTAAAGACCAAACTAGCGATTTTATCGGGGTTTTTTATCGAGCGAAAATACAACACTTCCTAGAAGGAACTGGTTAGCTATAAAATATGAATTAATGGAGCAAATGAAAAAGCAAACGAATTCTATACGTCCACCAAAGGACCACAGCTTGCGGAGGTTGCACAGACACTGGCTACAAAGAAACGATTTAATGATGTTTTGATGGTGAAACTTATATAAGTAATCGAATGGCATTGAACACAAATTAACGTTGCCCAAGTGTATAAAATGCCAGTGTAATTTTTTTTCTCGCAAATTGGTTAACATCGTGCCGTATAGTCTATAGATGGCACAACGTGTAATTCACATATAGAAAATATGATAGATGGAACTCCGTGCATGGATGTTAATTCAGATTTAATATTCCAAAGTCTATGTCAGTTAACTATAATATTTTTTTTCTTCTAGGGACAGGGTGTACTTGTTTATCTTGGCATTCAACACTATATGTAATGGTTCCAGTTAATGTTCATCGTTTGAAGCACCGCTTGTCCATCAGTTAAAATTGTCCCGGGCGATAGAGTGATCCTGTATGGTTGGCCGGTGGAGAAGTGAAAACTTTAAAGTAAATAGTAAAACGCACACAAATACAAAATTTTATTTATGGGAGGAAAATCAAATGTTGACACAGTTCGCCAGCCTGCATGTTGTCTGCTGTACCTACGTCAGTGTTCCGGGAAGCTTAGTGTCCCCGTTATCATTAAATGGGGAATGGGTTGTTTCCGAAAGGGTGGTTTACAAAAGGAGATCGAGCGAAACTGGCCGCGATCTCGTTAGCATTAGCAGTGAAAATATGTGGGAAAAATGTCGTTGTTCCGTCTACTCAATTCCAAGTTTGTGTTGTACGACCACTGTAAATAAACAACATGGCTTCTAGTGGAAAGAAGTTGGTTCGCTCCAAAAGTGGGCTAAAGATGGTAGCGTCTAACCAGACGAAAAGTAGTCCGTTTTGTACAGTTGAACCGCCATGGATCCCGGACAACCAGGTTTGATATCATAATAGATACATGTCATACAGTTGTTTATATGATTGATTGTCATTAAGCATTGTTATTAGTTGACTCTTCAATGTTAAGAAATGCGGGTAGGCGGACAACTCGGCCCTCCACCCACAATAGTAATATCTTAACACAGTTTTAATTGTGATGAACACAAATTGACAACACGCGACTACAGTCCTCATTTACAGATGGCTTGGAGCATACACACTGCCACAAGACTTGAGCATTTTCGAAGTCAAGATTTCGCCAGCTGCATATCTAGCCCATGGCACAGCCACGCCCACAGGCGAAACAATTTCCCTTGTAGCTGCCTGTAACATTTCCACTGGCGCCGCATAAGTTTCTTCTCCGAAACGAATCTAGACCAAATCAGGATCAGTTGCGCTTCTGCAAACACCAGTGGCACCAACCTGTAGAACGGCAGGGCTGTACCGCGGGCGCGTTGCGCCGTTGGTTGATGCGGTGGTGCCAACCTGTAGAACGGCAGAGCTGTACCGCGGGCGCATTGGTTGATGCGGTGGTGCCAGCCTTTTACTTCGTTATTCGCGCGTATGCTTTGCTGGTATACCGACCAGGAGTCGGTATTCCAAACACGACTGTTGATCCACGTGTTTTCGACGTACTTCATTAGGTCGACGAGCATGAATGTCATCGTCTGTGGCATCAGCGCATGGAATGCTGCTGGGGTGCGTTTGGCCGGCAAGAAAGGAAGTGCTGGTATTTGGAAAACACATACTCCAGAAATATATTTATAAAGCAGTTATATTTACTACGAAATACGACTTATATTTAGTAAAGCTCTACTAAGTAAGTGTTTAAGGATAGAACATATTTTTCAGTTAATATTTCAGTACTATTAGGAATGAAAGACAACAGCATTATCGCTGCCACTTAATTGGGTGGATTATAATAAGTGTAATTAAACCGTAATGCTCTACTGCTGCTTGATAGGCAGTTAATTACTGGCACATATACAAATACATCAGGACGTTTTTCACACCTCTGTTGTCTAGGCCTATTTTTAAAAAGTACTTCTTTACATGTACATTAAAAAAACTACTTAAGTAAATGTACTCCGTTACATACCGGCACTGCACGTTGGGGTAGTGAGACGTCGTACGTATGCAGGAGAAGTTTCTCGATATGTACGCATGCATCAGATATCGCACTGGAGAGTCTGTAAAAAGTGCTAGTGACATCTCATGTACGTTATTTTCTTAATTAAGCAATTGTATAAACAAATCAAAATAGCATTGAAATTATGTTTTATACGAATGCAAGACGGACTGAGATCGTCCATCATTAAATACCAATACCCAGTAAATCAACATGGCCCATTTTGCAAAAGCATAATTTAGCGAATAACACATTAAACTTTTTTAATTAACTAAATTTAGTTTAGTTAACTCATAATGCAACTTTAAGAAGTTAACCAATAAACATACACGAGAGTATAATTAAGTTGAACATGCAGGTACCATATACAATATAGCATAATTAAAGTTGCATTCAGAGATCGTCCATCATTAAATACAAATTCCCAGTAAATCAACATGGCCCATTTTGCAAAAGCATAATTTATCGAATAAAACATCAAACTTTTTTAATGAACTAAATTAGTTTAATTAACTCAGAATGCAACTTTTACAAATCAACCAATAAACATACATGCACCTTTGCATAGCCTTCAGCATGTCATAGCTGTCATTGGTGAAGGTGCAGTCTTTATTATTGCGGCTCCAGTTTTGCAGCATCGTCTGGTCCATCGGGTGCAAGACGCAAGCGTCCAACAACCACACTCTGAGCACTCTATCACATCGGTTTTACATTCTTTCTTACACTGGTCACAAGGATAGCGACACTTTCTAACACGTTTGGAGATTCGTGTTGCCATAATTGTTGTTGTAATTAATGATGATTTGAAGCTCTTATATAACAACCAGTAGCCTTCATGGCTCATACTGCACTGACACCTTCTTGACCAATGAATGGCTTCTGACCAGACCATTGTACACACTGTCAGCTGGCTGACTGGCTGCTGCCTTCTATGGTGTACATTATGCTGATGACTGTTAATCCTACCACACCCCCTTCAATCAGGTTTACTGCTGTCTTTATCAAAGGAGGGTGTTAAGACAATGTGAAGCAGCAGTGGTTTCTAGCTGCCTCTTCTGTATTATTTACCTACTAAACAAAACCGCATAATTTGCATTGTAACACATATTCATGTCATCTGCTTTGTTCCAGTTCAGCCCATACGTTTATAAGTGCTCAACATATGTCAGTTAATATTCAAAACAACATAGATGTGTATTTTGGTGCTTGATATTTTTACTCGGAGATAGTCCATCGTTTAAATAAAAATATCCAGTGAATCAACATACCGTAACTGTATGCATTATAGTTTCATTGTCCTCAGCTGTATATAGCCTTTTTGTACATAATATATAATTTTAAGATACAAATGGCGCAAAAGATAAACACTTATATTCTCACACTATAGGGTTATATGGTAGCAACTATGATCATAATGTAGATGTAGTAAATATTGGTAGCAACTATGATCATAAAGTAAATATAGTAAATCTTGTTCAAGGTGTAAATACACTAACGTAAAAAAAGTTACTAATGGTAGTTTATCTCACAATGCTGTTGTATCTGCAGTCTAGCTTTCACAGGGAACGTCAATGCTACAGATAACGTTCACATCAACATTTATTACCAGTTATGTGTTGTAGCATGTGTGATAGAGAATTGTGGATCTAATTCAGTCTAACTCAATTTCTGCTAGAGAAACATAACTATCGACTCTGAGCTATTTTTATTCATGTACTCGTCATCAAAGGGAAGGTAAACCAGTTTTGTCAGAAAGTGCTGAAGTTCAAGCACCCTATGTGTGTGTTTTGATCTATGAAGGGACACAACGGGGTAATTGGCATGCTACTTTTGGAGTACGCGTGAATAACTGAACATTCATGCGATCTGGTAAAAAACTGTGATCAAAGACCGTTCAAGGGAGGCTTAGTTAAAATATTAATAAATATGTTAAATATCTCGAGACAACTCGGCCCCCACAGGTCAGCTCGATGAAAAAGTATGACGGCGTCTTGAGATTGTCTTTGAGGAAAATGACACACACACACACACACACACACACACACACACACACACACACACACACACACACACACACACACACACACACACACACACACACACACACACACACACACACTCACTCACACACGCATTAATTTGTTGTCTCAGGGTGGCGTCGAGTTGTTTTGGGTCAAAAGCACGACTAGCTTGGAGTTACAATATCACATGACCTAAGGCTAAGATGGAACGACCACTGCACCAAAATAACCACCAAAGCCAGCCGCACACTTGGGCTCTTAGACTTAAGAACACAGTCACCTTGTTCACAAAATGTCAGAGAAAAAGCTTACCATTTCATTGGCCAAAACCACTTGATAATCAACCAGTTACAGCCAGTGATTCACCAGACGTTGCTCCCCAGAAACAATGCTTGGAAATAATGATGTGCCATGTGTAAGTATCGTGATTTACGCCTCCGAGTATCACTGATGTAGGTAATCGGGATTGGACCTTGGTGGTGCCGCCACTTGGCATTCCTGTAGATCAAGTTCCTTTAGTCATAATGACAAACATTTCCAAAACAGCTTGCTACTGGTTAATCATACTCATAAAACTGAGGCAGCACATTTGGTGTTCTTTTAAGTTATAAAGGTATTAATATAATATGGCACTGTGTAAATTATTTATTATTATTATAATTCATAATAATCAACAATTTTAAGATGTATTATATAAATGCATTTGGAATTTAAGTGCATTAGAAAATATTTAATGGTAAGATATACGAATATATGAATTACTACGACTGTGTTAATTGAACACGCTGTATGATGTAGATGTAAGGAAAAAGATGCTGGGTAATGTTGGATTTCCAACATGTCCAATGGATACAGTGTACAGTATCTGCATGTTCCATGATGAATAAATCAACATGGAAATCTTAATTAAGTAAATAGGCAACATGCTAGAACACTTAATTCATTATTGCAGGGGGTGAGCACAATCAGAGTTGACTCCCTAAAACATGGGATCAAAGTTGACCTGCAAAAATGTTATCAAATTGTATCACGTTACTTATTTATCTCATGGAATGAATGGAACAAACTATTACCTAACTTAACTGATTACTTAATTTAAGTCTTAACAAAGCCATTGGGGGATTTCTTTGGCATTATTTGAGCATATATCTATCATCAGTGTAACTAAAAAATAAAACTATAAATAAAACTAGAATCTATCAAAAGTGATCAATAATAATTGATGCAATATATTGCGATCCCAGGCCCATATCTTAAATGGAAGTACGATCGTATGTCAATCGAAGTACGCACCAATCTGATCTTTGCAGGAGCAGTTTTGTTTCAGTGATTTTTCAAAAATATGCAATACAATCTCTACAGTTGTTGGTGCAAATGAAACCTAAGATAAACATGTCAACAACAAGCTATACTTGAGATCATGTCAACAACAAGTTATACTTGAGATCATGTCAACAACAAGCTATACTTGAGATCATGTCAACAACAAGCTATACTTGAGATCATGCCGATGATCAATTAATTGTATTTTGTGAGATTCATTTGGCTCTGCCAACCTTGATCAACCTGTTACTACCCCCCCCCCCCTGGTAGTCTATGGGAAGCCTGTGAACTCCAAACATGTCATATCTGATTTCTAAATATAGCCCAACTATTGCCTCAGATTTTCTTCCCTCTTGACTTATCACTGAAGCCGTAACACATTACTTTTGGCACGTTTTGGGGTTCCCCTGCTACAGCGGCGATGAGATTTCTTATGTACGCCAAACGTAGTATGCCCGTATTTAAATCCAAGTATGTACTACGATGTAGATACGTCGATCTGAAGGCCCACAAGGAGCTAGAGTCCTGTTTGATGCAAACAATTTCTTTTTGACATATCCATTTTACCTTGTCTTTCGTCAGTGTCATGACTTCCTCAGTGCATGTGACATTTGATGTCATCATCGTACGTGTGACGTAATTCCCCTCGTCTCGATTGATTGGTGAATTGATTTTCTAATCCATATGGCTTCTGTGTGTCGTGTTCTTCTGTTGATTTTCGTGTTTACAAATTTTTGCTTCTTTTGACTTCCTTGTCTATTATTTTTGCTAGTCCTGGTTGGGTTCAGTTTAAGCACCTGCTGTCACCTGCACCACCTCAGTACGATGGTCATTCCAGTTTATGTTCTTGGTAAAATGACAGTGTATTAAGTTCTGGTACAAGGTTGTGTGTAAGTAAAGGCGTGTATATATCTTGTGCAATGAGTCACCTGGGGAAGGTATTGATTTAAATTCCTACATACTATAAATACATTAATATTAATCTAGAATTTAGATAAAGCTGTTGAAGTGTGACACATTCAGGTTTGTGTAACATGGCAGTAACACTGGAAATATTATATGACCCATCTCATCAGTTTGGAATCCATGTTCAGAATTTAGTGGAAGTTCATGTATACATTCGACTAATTGTGTTACAAGATTTACATGAATGGAAACCATGTTGATTTTTATTAAGAATTATATATAATTTCTTTCTTTCACTGTTAATAAGTTTGTGGCACTTGTATTTGAGTTACAGTGGAGTGAATGGCTTTGCTAAATACTGAACAAGATTGGTCATTTAAGACACATTTTATAGCACTTTGTGTTTCTCTGTCAATCTGCATAATTTCATTGTTACCCATAACGGTGATAATATTATAGTAATACCATATTCGTTCTTTTTAGTGTACATGCCCTAATTAGCGTACACCCCCTTTTTCACCACTGCCTGACGTCGATCTATGATGAAAACGGATCACTGGATCCATCATTTATTGTAATTCCCTGTCAACTATTAACAATATGACTATGGTAAAGAAAGTTCCACCTGCATCCGCAGACTTTGCAATGTTACATTATCCCTTTGACCACAAAATCACCATCACATGGATGTATAAATCACTTCCAGTTAGCACCAGTTACGTTGATGTTGGTCATGCTGGTTAAACTAAACATGCATGTATTGTATGCAGAGGATGGCATGGCCTGCTCTATGACTTTGTCCATGTCTTTGCATCACTGTCATGAAGATCGTTTGAAGATCGTTTGTCTGCTAACATATCTCTTCAATGAGAAGTAGTTTTAAATACGTGGTAACCATAAATAATTGACAAAAATATGTGTTTTTAAATCAGAGTGACACGTGTGTCAATGTTTGTTTTAAGAACGGAAATCAATGATCTAGTGGCACCACTATCATTCATTTCCGTTCTTAAAACAAACATGAACGCCACATAATGGAGTACAGTACAAAATACTTGCAATTGCCACCATGTGGCGCCACCATTTAATTTGTTTCACACTTTACTTTAAGAATATTTCATAAGCATACTGTACGCTAAAAAGAATGAATACGGTATGTCCGTTTGCAATGTTTAATGTATGTCCACAATTTCTTGTTAACGTTACGCTGGTCATCTGAAATAGTTAGTCTCCTGAATGTAGCTCCAGACCTAATTTTTTTGCGCCCCTCTTAATGCATTCATATGCCTGATCACATCTTTCTGAGCTCTTGGTTTGACTAGAGTTTGTTGCATTTCTTGATAAGGTGTGAAATTCTAATGATCGGTGAGGTAAAACTTCCACTTCTATAGTATGATTATATTGACAGAGTCCTAAAGCATTTGCATGTCATCAACTTTTGTTTAGACAATTTGACAGTATGATTTTACATGGTTTATGAGTCCAATTTTGTTAACATCCGTAGATGCGGCATTAACCCCAAATTGTGTGGTGTATAAATAAAGTTTTATTATTATTACATTATAGTCCAATTTGCTTGTTTTCACAGTGGGGTTTGTTGTTTAGGTTGCCTGGTTTTGATATGGTTGGTGTGCCCCTTAGTTAAACATCGTAATTGGAACCATTATTGGCAATGAAGAAGTCAAGAATATTATTACCTCTTGTTGGTTCTGTCACCCTCTGTTTGAAGCCATTGCCGGTTAAGCAGTTTAAAAAATGTTGATGGAACTATGGGTGGTTGGATTGGGAGGTGTCTTTAGTGATTTAGAAATTCAATTTATATAAGAAAAGTTTAGATCACCCGTCATCCAATCGTTTGCATTGTTATGTTCTGCAGGTGTAAATACTTCTAGTATGGCTTGGTCATCACCACGTATCGCCGGGGAAATAAATAACTACAGTGGCACCACCTATCGAGTGGAACATATGCACGTTGACCCTATTGTGGATATCAAAACCTGGCAGCGTGGTGGACAGTCTTGGGCATGGCAACCATATCATGGCAGATGAATTAATCGATTCAGTGGGCATTGGCGGCAGATTCCATTCCACATATTGTTGAGGCTGTCAAGTGGACTGATGGTTTGATCCAGTACGAAATAGTCACGTTATGTTATTTCACTTTGCAAACTGATATGACCATCCCTAAAACGATCTATCTTGTGGTTTTTATAGGTACTAGTGTTTTAACGATTCATCTAATACAGCAGTAACATTTACCAGATTCACCCCTCTAAGTGTAACACACTTTGTGGCTGGCCCTTGATGATCAATGTGGCTCCATATGTGCAACATAAATGAGATGCACCATTATCATGTCTATTTACATGTAAATGTATACTTTTTTTAATACAAGTTTAAACAAATATTTATATATATATATATATATTTAAGTTTATTTGCAGTGCAAGTATTGCATCGTTTGCCAGACGAACTTTGACATCATCCATAGGCGGGTAAGTTGATGCAATGTTCATTCTTGGTCTACTTGACCTGTGTCGATGTCGGAGTGATAATACAAACAAACAAACTTGACAAGCTAAACGGGCAGTCAATAAAGAGAATGCATTGCTGTCACTGTGGAAAGTGTCAACCACAAACAATGTAGATGACAGTACCCACACTGGACATCACTTGATATTGTAGGAGTATGAACCAAAGATGCGTATTTCTGACACAGGATGGTTTCATTGCCCTGTTGCCCGAGACCTGCCAGAACGGGGGAGAGAGTGTATGATATGTAGAGTTATGTTGCAGCATCACTGTCGTCGCTGTGGTCGGGTCTTCTGTAGTTCCTGCTGTAATGGCAAGATGGCGCTGCCACGGATGTGCTTCATTGATTCAGTTCGTCAGTGCGACACCTGTCTGCAGGTGACAGCCAGAGAGAACGAGTTCTTTGACAAACACCTCAAGATACTAATGACAGGTGAGTACCTTACCTTACAGTATCTTTCCTTAGTTTAGCTTACCTCATCTTACCTTACCTTACCTCACCTCACCTCACCTTACCTTATCTTCGCTCCCACTGGAGCATGAGGCATCAGTGAATTTCCTCCAGCCAGTACGGTCTTGGGCGTGTTAGCTCAGTTCATGCCAGTTCTTCGCTACCAGCTTCATGGTTCTTCACCAGGTACCCAATGGTCTGCCTCTTTTCCTCGTATTACCCCTCTTTCCTGCTGTTTGTGCTCCGTTTGTTAGCTTGTCCTGCTTCACTGCTGTTTTTTTCTCTCTCTACTCCTGTGCTATCGCATCCTTGTCTTCTGCCCTACAGTCTACTAGATGACGTTTGGTGCTCGTTCCTCTCCAATGATTGTCCAGGAATGACCCATGAACTTCTCTTTCTTCTGCTTGATCTGTGTTGAATTCAGCATTACTTATCTTTATCTGTTGCAAAAACAATATCAGCAGCTCTGATTAATAGTAACCTTGACTATTGGAGTTCACTACTAAACAGGATTACCAACAGGAATGTAGCTAAGCTCCAGCGTGTACAACATTGCTTAGCACATGTTGCATGCAGGGCCCCTTGTTTCTCCCTAGTACTACCCATAACTAGGTAATTGCAATGGCTTCTGGTTGCCTATCAAATAAAACTGAAGATAGCCACGTTTACATATCATACCATTTCTACAGACAGCTACTCTATTCGGTTAGTCTCCTGATTTTTTTTATTATACCCAGGAAACCCATATCATCCGTCACACAAAAAGTGTGGTCTACAGCATCCCCACCATAAATCTTGAATGGTTCCTTGCTCTACTGATAATTCTTGCTTGACCCTCTTCATGGTTTTGCCTAATGATTCTTGTTTTGTTGCGCCTCTGAGCTGAGGTTCATGAGGATATAGGTGCCACATAAGTATATTATTATTATATAATGTGTCGTGTGTATTTGTTCAAAACCTCAAAGCAACATGCAATATTCCATACTTCATGATATTTGTAATACTTGTGTAACCTTGATATTATGCTGGTTTAATGACTGCACTTTTCAGGTGGTCAGTTTGTGTTGACAAGTGCAGTGATTGGCAGTGACACTACATCAATGTGCCTGTGTAAACTAGCCCCAGACAACAGGTATTTTATCTTTTCCTTTCAGTGTGCTTTGACAGCTTGGTGTCGTAATCGCCATCATTCAAAAAATACTTTGATCTATATACATGTCTATTTGAATACTGTTGTTAAAGTATTCATATGTAAATAACTTCACTTGATGATGGGTGTCAGCCTGAGACAAACTGTTACATAAGAGATCCATTTTGTAAATCTCTCACACTAATTTCATAGATTGTGTTTCAAAGAAATTGTTAGAAAACTCGTATTGGTTGAGGTAGATATGATTATTGAATGACAGTAATCCATTTAACAAAAAAAGATGCAAGCATCATTACCATAACTTGCATTATGTATGGCAAGCCATACATACAACTGAGACAAGTATGCAGCATTATGTATGGCAAGCCATACAGACAACTGAGACAAGTGTGCAGCATTATGTATGGCAAGCCATACAGACAACCGAGACAAGTATGCAATGTTATGTACATCTTTATTGTGGAAATGTTCTATGTTGTATTAATTATAAAATTTAGTTTTACCAACCTGATTTGATTGCACAGAGTTTAATTGGACAAAGCACGCCCTGTATTTGTTGTTTCCACTAACATTTTATTGTTTATGTTTCTGTAGCGCTTCTCTCCAATGCAAGATTTAGGGAGATGTTAATGATGTTAATGTCACTGTGCAGCGCAATTGATGGATGTAACCACATAGTGCTGGTCCTTGTGTAGATTCCTCAGGTTTGAGTTCTGCAGTGACAGCACTGTGTTGGAGCCTGCTGAAGTCGAGAGAATTCACACTTTGAATATCCTCACATCTGGGTGTGACCCCCAAGGTAAGCAACCTTGTTCACACATCTGCCTTGTAGGTTTACCCTTGAGTTAGTTCACTCTTTAGTCCTCTTGGTTCTGATTGATAGAAAGTCATAATCTTCATCTAATGGGAGATTGGGCGTATGAAAATTCGGTATTGGAATTTTGATGGTATTTGTTTATCTCTTAAGTAAAGTACATTTCCTTCCCCTCAACTTCAGATGGTCCTGAGAGAAACCACCAAATGCTTCAGCAGAACTAGAGATTTTTAAGAATGATATGAGATGACATGAATATATCTATATTCAGCAGATGGTAACAGTTTTATGTTTTTATTGCTGCCAGTAGAGGAAGGTAAGTAGAGTGGTTACTTGATGTTTCCTTCTTCTTCCTAAAGTGTACTCATGTGCAGCATGCAGCACTAGTGGCAGAAACCATGAGATGAACAACTTATGTACCTGGTAACAATTGAACTGACTCTGAGTCACTGCATCTAGTCACACCATCATACAGTGGTTCTTAACCTCTGGATCATGACCTAAAATTGGAACTTTCTTCTCATTTCCCGCTTGCATGATGAATAATGTATACCAGATATTGCATGAATTTTAGTGAATTTTATGTTGATACATGGGTTTTCAAATTCACCCCAACATTTGGCATAAGTTGTTCATCTTGCATACATCTGGCATGGTCATATTCTGTTTGATGCTGCCAAAAATGTGTCAAGTGTGCACTAGGCAAAACATTGGTACCATTCACTCTATGTCTAAGCCTTCAAAGTACACTTCCACACACAATAATATCACATTAATCAGCATGTCCAGGCAAATGATATTGTGTATCAGATTATCTGCCCTCTTGTTATTACCAGTACGAAGTACATTTAAATGTAATATCGCATAAACATACAAACTTCCTGAGTCTCACAGTGTTGCTTTCGATTTGTTGGAGGTGTCTTTTTCTATGTCGATATATGTTCTCATTTATTATTTATATTACATCTATTTATTTAACTGTTGTCTATTTTTTCATATCACAAGTTATCTGTTTGAAGGCATGGATCAACAAGTAAATGTCGCAACCAATATTTGGGTCGCAGCCCAAAAAAGTTTAGTAGAACTGTTGCTGTATTACTTCAGTCCTCCAAGTATAAGCTCATCCAACAACATTTTCACTCATCTTCTTCTTCTTCCCCTTGCTCCCTTGTGGGGTGGGGTCCACGTCATTTGGTAGCTTCTTCTACTTTTCTTATCAGTTCTTTCCACCTCTCTCTCATCCGCAATGGACATCCATTCATGGCTGTTCACACCACCCCTCCCCAGGTCTCTTTTTATGCTGTCGTTCCATCTCAGCCTTGGTCTTCCTCTTCTTCATCTGCCACCCTCTACTACTTTCCACGCTCTTTTCGCCAGTCTGTCTTCACCCATTCTATGTACAGTCGCGCCTCGTTATAACGCGGTAGTCGGGGTCCACGAAATGAATCCGCGTTATAAACGTGGCGCGTTCCCATATCTGCTGTCAGGGGCGCTACGACGACGACGACGACGACCGACACCGCTGCTGCACGAAGAACGCCATCAAAGCCAACCAAAGTGTGCACGTCGCGCAGTCTATACGCAGTTTATGAAGCTTATTAAACTGCCAGCCAATGTCAATGTGTATTCTGTTTAAATGTCGTACACTTTTGGACAATGTTGAACTGAATAAAATTCATGAATTGTGTACCGTTTTTAAATAAACAATGGACCAACAAGCCACGGTCAACTGAACGATAATATGGTACCGCTGACGTAAGATCTAAAATAATGACCTGGCACTCGGCAGCCGAATACGCAAATGATTTGAGAAACGCTGTGTTAGAGTTTATTAAGGATTTAAAACTATAAGTACGCTCACAATTGGCTTAACTTCGTCTTTCAATCAAAATACCAATTTAGAAAGCACATTTACCGTGCCGAACAATATTACGATTCACCAATTCATATGCAGTTGACGAATTAATATTTTGGCGCACCAGTACAGGCAGTAGCTTTGCGTTCATCGCAGCGAAAAGCTACTATTTGTTACGCAATGTTAGCTTACTGATCTTGTCTACTAAGCTGTATTCAAACGTATTTAACCCATGCTTAAGCAAGGCGTATTTGTGAATTTCAATTGCACATTACAAGCCGCCCGGCGCCGAAACCAGGCGAACTGGCGATCCGCGGAAGCCATGGCATGAGCATGACTAGCAGATTGGAAACGATTCGTTTGATGTCGGCGCAAGACAAACAATACCTCGCTCCACATTTACTGTTCCTAAAGTTAAAACTGAATATAATTATAGTCAACGAAACTTTGATAACATTGGCAGTGCAGAATAAACAAAGGCAACGTAGTGACGCGCCTCGCACTTGATTCGTTGCAGTTGTACGTCAACGTTAAATTTATTGTCCGCCAACTAGTCTTTCAGTATACACATGCCGTGGACAAAGACGGGAATAACTTCACACAAAACAATTGACAGTTATTATCGTGTTAATATAGTTTGTCATAGCGCCCATGTTCCCTCTGGCGGCAGAAATTCGGGGTCCACGACCGACCGGGTTATAACCGAATCCGCGTTATAACGATCAGTTTTCCACCGCCTGGCCTCTCACAGTCTAGTGGTCAATGTAAGCAAATGCCAATTTGGAACAGACACTATCGACTATCTGGGCCATCGAATCACAAGTCAAGGGGCAGTTCCGCTGCCCGCTAATGTGGAAGCTGTTCAGACCTTTACACGGCCTACAACTGTCAAGGGACTCCAACAGTTTGCTGGAATGGTGAACTTCTATCACCGCTTCGTCCCAAAGGCGGCTCATATCATGCATCTGATTTATGATGGTGGCATTTTTCAGTCACAAGCATTGACCTCCGGAACAAAAGTACAGTGTATTCGACCCTGAACTTTTGGCTGCCTACTTGGCTATTTGACACTTTCGATATGTCCTGGAAGGTCACACATCTATGCTTTTCACAGACTACAAGCCTCTGGTTTTCGCTATCTCCAAAGCAAGCGATCCCTGGTCTTAGAGAGGCAATAGAGACAGTTGGCCAACATCTCAGAATTCACCACTTGACTATTGATGTTTTAGAAATGTAATACTGTTGTTCTTCTTTTTCTCCTTGTAACCTGGGCTGAAGATAACCTTGATTCTGGTCCTCATATTTGTGTTTTCTTTTTTGATGTAGTGTTTAAACAGTTTCTTGGAATCTGTTTGTAAACTGATGCTTTTTGATTTTGCTTGATAAAATTTGCGTGTTTTTTATAGATGTAATTATAAATTATATATATATGTATTTATATTATTTGCTTAGTGTAATCCATTGTTTTGAATTAATAGCATACTTTTCTTAAGTTATAAATGTGGATGATCTTGCTTAAAATTAACATTTATTGTGATGGCCCATTGACAGTCACACAGTCATAGTATCATAGACACATCATAAAATAAAGCTTTTACTATTACTACTTATAGTTTTATCAACAACTTACTAGTTATTGTAGCTGATGTTAACTATAGCAGTCATACATGTTGTATAAGACTTTGATAGAACTTATGTGATGAAGCCAGGCTATGTGCAGACAGACAGTGCGTAGAATGGCTGTTGCAGGCAACCAGGTGGCGACTGGCATTGAGTTGAGATACACAGATGACAGGAGAAAGGAGCAGCACATACAACTGGCTGCTCCAGACGGAGCACTCCGCAAGCATGCCTTGATGTGGGTGGTCGCCCTTCAGAGGGTAAGTGACAGGGTACTTTATACTCACAACAAATACTTAGATAGTCACCTTCCAGAGGCAGTTAGTTTGCTGAATAAGAACAGGATATTTGTCTGTAGATGACATACAAAGTATTTTTATAATTCGTAGCAAGTGTGCATGTATTTAATTGTAACTGAGGGTGAAGTATTTAAATAGACTTGTATTATTGCAGGGAATGAAGATGATAAGGGAGACCGAGAACTGAAGCACATGAGGGGACAGCTACGACCATCTGGGGACTACAGCTGCTGTCATACTATCACACCCAAGTGACATCTACTGTCACCTGGCGACTACAGGTGGTGTCACACCTAAGGTACAGCTACTGTAACCTGGAGACTACATGTGGTGTCACACTGTCGCACCCAAGTGACAGCTACTGCCACCTGGGGACTATAGGTGGTGTCATACTGTCACACCCAAATGACAGGTACTGCCACCTGGGGACTCAAACCGAAGTGCCTTCCAAAAGTAGCCTCTGACTGGCTGTTTCAACCAAACTAATGAACTATGACTGAGACAGCATTCGATTGGATACCTAACTTTGTCTATGTTATAGATAGGATACCTAACATTGTCTATGTTATAGATAGGATACCTAACTTTGTCTATGTTATTTGTTGCTCCCAACATGTAACAAGCATCTTGCATTTTAACCAATCTGCTAAAAGAAGAATGATTAGATTCTGGGTTTTGAATCTGAAAGGTGCTTACATGTGATGTAATACTTGGAAAGCATGAAGAACTGACATTGCCTGATATTTTTAAAAGAATAGTAACCAGTGAACTAATAGCAGGGTGGTGTGTCTAAACTAAATATAAGTGTAACCAGAAAATATGATTATAGTTTAAATTTAGGGGCCATTCACAATTTGTATTGAACGTATGTGTTAAGACCTGCCCATACTGCATGTTCTCTCACTGACATTTACTTATATTTCTACAAAGGATAATACTTTTTTTCAAAATGGCATCAATTTAGTGGCTTTGATCCCAAAGATCTGTGTTTGTCTCCCAACAAATATTAACCTGGATGTCATTGTGAGTAGTGACGTGAGAGGATATAATTACAATTGAAACAAATTGTCCACACTTTATGCTGGTTTATGCACATTCTTGTGTATAATTGCATAGCCATATCTACCTTACTAACTATCCTCTTCAGGCTTCAAGGCCCATAAAGCTGCAGTGCATCGTCTTCATTTAGCCTTCTCCCTGGCTGACCATTGGGATTCTTTCCACCCTATTTGTTGTCTCTCTTTCTCAATAGTTGTTTGTCAGATTGTTTCAGGGCAACATACTCTTAGGGCTGTCAGTGTCATATGCATATAGTTGTGACAATTGTGAATGGCCCCCTTAAAATAGTATTAATGATTGTTAAATGATACTGTGTTATGGTACCCACCGTTATTTGTAATAATGGACTGCTTAGAATAAGATTCAGCATGTAGCAATTATATTGTAGAGTTTTATAAAGAAATGTATGGTATCTGGGCAAAGGGACCAATGAGCTGTTTATTGTAAATGCACGTTCAGTTTAGACTAGCATTGGTCTCTCTTCGACTAAACAAAACCACTAAAGTGTTCTCATGTTACAGTTGTCTGTGTGCCGATACAGGGGTGTACACAACTATTTGTAATGGTAGTTCTCAGATAACCTCAACATTAATAATGTGCCAGTCAATGACTTGTGGGCCATTAAAATCATTTTAGAATATTACATTGTCATAAATATAGAGCTACAGAAATCACAGACTTGTACTTTTTATGTTTATTATTCTTTTAAAAGGGGCTCGAATAGTGTGCAGTATGCTGTGATTTACTTGTGTTCTGCTATACTATATTGTTATATGAACCGTTCTTGTGAAAAGTGTACAGTAATGGGAAAGTAACATGCCCAAAATAAATGTTTAATTTGTCTGTTTTTAAGCGAGTACTAACAGTATATAGTGTACTAATATACACATGAAGCATCAAAGGTTGATCTCAAATATTAATTTAAAAAAAAGTTAAATAAATGATTCGTGGTTGAAGTGCTGAAATTAACATCTTCAAGAAATCATATCTTGAAAATTACTTAATTGATTTTGAAATCTTGTTTCAGTTTCTCATAACAGCAGTTATCATAAATCTACAACATAAAAGAAATTTGAAATTTGTATCTGCATTTACAAACTTTCAAATTATCTCAAAATCTTAGAAAATGCATTTTCCATCGTTTACATTTTGCAGCTATTCCAGATGCAAATGGTTCCTATATAATTTATTTATCGGTTATGAGCAACACTGCTTTCTTAAAAAGCTAGACAATAACAACATTTATGCAGAATCTTGTTAGCACTAGACTTGAATGTATGGGGTAACTTGATTGTATTTTATATTTCTTACAAATGAGTGATTATGACATCAACATTTTAAGATATAAAACTGATCAAGGCACATAATTAAGTACAATGTGAACTGTCACCGTCTGTATATAACCTGTTGTTGACACCACCCTTGTTGTGAATGCCATTGGATGTAGTCTCAGGGTATTAAAACAGAATGACCCACATCAAAATATCACCGTCTCACAGTAACACATTGTATGTATATAATAGTAATATTTTGCTATTAAAATTACTGCTTTATTAAGTAACTTGTTCGGTTATTTATATAAGAGCAAGGAATGCTACCTATGTAGGTAGCTACCTATATAGATGACATTATCTATTGTGTTATATTAATCTGAGAAGCTCTCATGCTGTATACCACCAAGTTCACTGACGATGCAGGGTAGTTGCATTCTGAATTAGTCGACATTGTTTTGTAACTTCTTTAAGACATACAATGCAGTCGGAAATAATTATATAATCACTCAACCGTGAAGTTAACTATTTATAAAATACAGTTCCTGTATTCCACACTACCCATACTGGTAGCCTAGGGGACCAAATTTAAAACCCTGTTGAAGATCGCTCTCTTATCTCTGCACCATACTATTCTTATCCCGACGAATAGTACTAAGACATTCCGGGCGTAGTGTAATTAAATATCAATGCCATCCAAAGATTGGAAACTACAAGTACAGGAATATTTCAGTGCAAAAGTAGACGACAACTAACATTTCTTCTGGCCGGAAACTTGGAGAATTTGGACTAGGTCATGCAAATAAGTGAGAACAACTACTTACTGCAGTTTTGTGTGCAATAAATGACTTCGTCGATACCAGCACGGTATTTCAACATTCCAACACCAGAAGAGCCATATGAATATCACTGGATGGGTGAAATTTATTTGAACAAAAAAGTTTTTGTCCAGTACAAATTAAAACGCCAGCTAAAGAACCATAGTACGTACCGATCAACGACACTTGGATCAGATCACTTCCTTGTCATGGCACACCTATACAACAGACCGTATAGTTCTAATCAAGGAGGGTGAAGAGCTATGGCGTGGACAAGCTTCACATAAAGGAATAAACCACCTGCTCGTGGGGTAAAGATTGGTGAAGCCTTTAAACGACTATTGGACTTTGAAAGAAGATGGTTAGACTTCAAAGAGACAACAAATGAAATCACAGAGAAGGTGGTTGGCTTCTAACACAGAAACCTGATGGCCAATCTTCTGCCAGCTATAGCAACCTAATGTGTGGAACAGAGAAAAGTCAGCATGGAATATTTGAAGAACACCTCAAATAAAGAGAAGCGGGAAATGTAGAGACAAGAACAGACTAGTGAAGAAGGCAATTAGAATTCACAAGAGAAAATAGCCTGAGGAAAAGATAAAAGTTATATGGGACAGGACTTCGAGAACAACAATGCACATAACCTGTTCAGAAACGTGCGAAAAGTTCGTAACAAGCCTCGTAAACATCTCAATGGGTCCCCTATACGACTTTCCATTTGTTGTGCAAAGAGGTCGATGCGGACCAAGAGACTCGCTACACCTGTACGTCGAGGTATGTTGGTTGTCACGCAGAACGTGGCGCCTAGAACAGAATCACCAAAAAAAGAGATCGCCGAATTATTTGACCACATAGGAAAGGAATAGTCTTAAAATGTAAAGATACTGTCGGACAAGGACATGCTTTTGAAGCCAACTTGAATGACATCTTCCGTCTCAATTCGTTGAACAACGGTTCACAACAGTGACAACGTACGAGCATTCATTAAAATGAAGAAAGGAAGAAACATGGATCAACTTTGTCGGCGCTCCTGTCTTCAACGCGGAAGGTAATCCACACACTTCCACAAAACTGCTAAAGTTAGCTATAATGGAAGTGCAATCTTTGTCAGACAGCGTACAGGGGGATGTTTTTGTAGTTATCGATCGAATCTACCGTTTGGGCTGCGTTTGAGGTTATTTCTATAGGCCAACTTCTGCTCTAAGGTGAGCGCGTATCGTGTCCAACTAATGCTGCTATGCCCATGACGGAATCGATGATGTTTCCATCCATCGATCTGTGAACAAGGATTGTCGGTGTTTTCCTGTATGATGACCAAATGTTGGGCTCGACTTGTGTCAACGATGATCTCCAAGTCTGCCTGTCCAAAACTGTTCAGCGAATTGAGGCCGGCCCTGGTTTTACCACGCATCTCATTACTCGTATTGAGGTAATTGCTCAACCGTTCTCAATTATACGAAGAGTTAGTGTTGCTTCTTAATAAAAGTAACATATTATTGCACTGAGTATTATAAATAATGTTATTTCATCTATATTTGTATAACACGTTAAAATGATGGTGATGCACCAATGATCGTCTCATACCTCGGGGTGTACGAGGGGAGAAAAAGATTTGGAACCACCATGGTAGAGAAATGATGTGAAGGAAAGCGCCTGGTGTGCATGGATGGCATAACTACCTAAGTCTTGAAAGCAGGTTCGTCATCGCTGATCCAACTGGCTTATTGTAGCATTTCTGCTATTTATGCATTTTCAGAATCGTATTTCCTTGTCATTTTGTTAAAGTAGAAAGGTCAGGCTAGTACATCAACATTCGTAGACGGAGAAGATTTTGTTACGCAATAATTTACAGACGAGTGCAGGTGCACTCGGTGAAGCGCGGTTATAATTAACTCGCGTCGTGGACGATTACATTGTCATATGGGTGTTTTCGCGATGCATAATTCAGGTATGGCTCATTACCGCGCATTTCACTGGCTCAACCCGGTCATGTGTTATGCTGGGGTTTAAGACTAGGTATAAATGCCGCTGTCATGTAGAAAGAGCATCTTGCAGAGATAGGTGGCATGTGTAGGTCTTGGAGATATCGTGAATAACAGGGCTGTAATGGCAACGACCAGAGCGTCCGGGCAACAGAGAAGGACACTTCCGGCGGACGGGCGTCGAGTCGTGGTGCGATCTCGTGGCGAGCTAGCCGAGTCGGGCTAACGGGACGAATCGGAACGAGCGAGACGAACTTTCGCTTGACTAGGCGGCGAGACGATATATAGGGAAGTGACAATTCAGTGTTATATTTATATATTAAGTTGCCGGCTAGACTTCTTTGAACTGTCTCAATATATTGTATGTAATTAAGAGACTGTTGTTCTCTATATTGGGGATGGTATAGATTCCCGCTGTACGTAATTAATAGACTGTTTCCCCTGTACTTAGGATAGTATAAATTCCTCGATGTTACTTACCTGAGTCCGAGCGGACCTGAACTTGTAACGCAATGCCCTTGAGAGTGCTAATAGTACTTAGTTTTTTTGAACGAGTTGTTCTATTATTTTTCTCGAGTATCAAGGATTAGCTGGGGATAGCTACGGTTTTGATAGCAATCGATGAGAGCCTAGATAGAGTAGAGTAAGAGGGTAGATGTTTTTTAAAATAATTACTATGAAAGGGTTCTTTGTTATTTATATATGGAATAAAATTCATTACATTTCCATTGTTCCTTGTTGCGTTGTTCACGGTTGCTGCTCTCATTCACAAGCGTTGACGTAATTAATACTGAACCCTACTAGATTTGAACCATCTAGTTATACTGTGACACTTATTCGAGGAGTTTAAACTAGATTGTGACTTCAGTATTGCTGTTGAAATTTTTTCGCTACTGCTGCGCCGTAATTTCAGCTCCTTCTAACCTAAACGGGGGCACATTCCAAAGGTCTAGGGCACAGGCGGGTGCGAGGGGGCTGGGGGCATGTGCCCCCTAGACCATAGGAATTTGGCGTGCCCGTAGTCCTCTTATAATGGGCTCCCGTTCAGATTAGAATAAGGTGAAGTTACGGCAATGCCGCGGCGAAATCCCCCCCGTCTTCCGATGTCACCAGTCCAACCGATACTGCGGTTCAAGTTGCTGCGGTGCGGCAGCAAATAGATTTGTACTACACCACTTGGTTCGGTCGCCAGTGGAGGTTTTTGTGCCCCCCTAGACTCGCTTTCTGGATCCGTCCCTATAGAGGGCACGCGCCCCCCCCCCAGGCCTCCCTGGAATCACCTACGGTCATGTTTGTAATATGCTGAGCGAAAACCCCGTAACGTTTACCTTTCAAGCAACATTAATAGGACACAAAAAGAGCAAGACAGCGGAGGAGGTGGAGCGACCCAGTCAGACACGACACTGAACTTCTGCTATTAACAGCAGAAAAGGTGTCCTTTAGGTGGATGGAGGGGTGTGGCATCCAGGAGGACAGCGAGGGATCAAACTGGCCTATGCATTTAAGTAAAGTCAAGTAAGTATCTGATTTAATTTTTTATATTTTGGAATGCCCCCTTCTTGTAACCTCGTTATGATTGTCTTATTTGGGTTACTCCCAAAGACACGGAAGTAGACTACTCCAAACAGGTAGGTGCGGCGCGTCAGACGAGACAGGTGCACCACAAATCGTTTGACTCGACTCCACACAAGTTTGTCTTCTCGGCACTCCCTCGGGCACTGACCCGACCAGTGGTAATAACCAATGTAATGTTGACAATGCCAGTGGAAGGCGGCGGGGGTCACTGCAGATCTGCATATCTGGTAAATGTTTAGTTTAGGTCACATCCGTAAAATCAGTGAGGTGTAATATATGTCATCAACATAAATTATTTTCTGTATTTTATGTTGCGTTCTACATGTTCTACGTCTGGCACTGGCACTGGCACTGACACTGGCACTGTGACTGGATCCATGGACCAAACAACTTGATGAAATGATCTCTTGTTGTAATATTAGGCAATGGTCACCCATATAGCACGTCAAACTTAGTGGGGGTGGCGGTCTACGGGTCAGCAAGACCAAGTGTTACATGTGGGGGTGGGGTATTGGGCAAGCGTTACGTAACCAGTAAAAACAAAGACGTGTTAGGTCGTTTAGTTGTCAATATTAGACTGATAGCAATGTTTACTATGTAATTTGTGATCAGATATGTACGTTTTAGTGTTTTGAGCGTACTTATACAAAAAGACCTGCAAATCGCATGAACGTAGGTCTAATATAGACCCATCTCGTTATGACGTGATGTCTTTTAGTGCCTACTGCACCGATGCAGCTTATCTAGACAAGTATGTCAAATCAAATAAAAAAATACTTTATTGTCTGTCCTAAAACAATACATTTTAAAACAGAAAATTGTCTTTAGGCTCATCCGTTAACCATCCAATAAATTAATTAGCTCTAAAAAGATATAAAAACAACGTTATTGCATGCACATGTAAAGTCCCCACACATGTAAAGTTTTACGAGTAAGATGTATATAAATAACACATTAAAGTATCCTGTCGCAGTACCTAATCCTTGATCAGAACAAAGGTTCTGGCAGCAGTTAATAAAGAGCCCATAGGAGGTTTTCCATTTACAAGATTGCCAAAATGTCGAAGCCGCAATAGGCCTAGGTGGACTTGAACAGCTAGGCGCGACTACCCACAGAACTACTGCCTCCACCACTCCTCAGTCAATACCTAATTATTAAAAGTACATAGGTCTAAACGTGGGCAGATGGTGTTATTGTTTATTGTCTTGATGTGTATATAATATAGTCTTTCTCAAAATGTTCACATGTACTTTTATTGGTCAGCGTCACAATGGATGGGATCTCAATTTCTCAAACATTCCCAATTTAGTATGACACATGTCATCTTCGTGAACACGGCTGTCTTATAAACAGTTATTCGCTTATATTTTCTCTTACACTAGGCGTTAGCACCTAATATAGCATATCCGTATTAGCAGGTTTAGTTGTCAGATGGTCAATCGGTCCTATTTTCCTTTTGTAAACTATAATAGTAATGGCTGTCATCGTCACTAAGTTCGTCGGTTACGATGACGTGTCGTGATATCTAACGGTAATCAAGCTGGCGTATGTATGTATGAAGAGATGCCAAGTAATATTGCACACAACTAAGGTCTAAGCTGTATAACTACTACTTTTCAAAATGTGATGGCGGTAATTCATAATATAAGGATCTGGCGCCACGAACCTCGTGCTGCAGTAGCGGGGAGGGGGGTGCACTTTGGAGTGCGTGTGTGCAGTATTATAATGTAAAAAATGTAGGGTAAATTTACTTATTTTGGTGCATTTTCTGCGTGAAATGTTCGTTAGGCAGTATATTTGGATTATAAATGAGTATTTTATTATGGTTGTAAATTTTGGCACTATAGCGATAGGCCATGAAATTATTCCAAAAGGAAGAAAAAACTCAGTTTTAGAATTATACCTTTGATATATGTAGCTACCGTAGGCTCCCTATCCATGTATGTATGTATGGAATACTATGTATGCACGCACGCAGGCACGCACGCTGGTTGATTAATCCACCAAGATTTTCTATATAAATTTATAGAACCAAATATATTAAGAAGTTCATGTGCATAACTTGTCCTGCATTAAATTTACCCGAACATGGTGCACTTTTCTACACGTGTGACATATCAATAGCAAAATCATAGAATATGTTCTACGTGGCGGCCATGTTTGTTTATCCAAAATGGCAGTCATTACATGGTTATTTCGCAGTGGCTTCATAAAAGAAAATCGGAACGGAAAAAACATGTAATACTGCAAGTTTCATGTACTTAGCGTACATCTGCACACGCACGCTCGCACACGCACACACGCACACACGCACACACGCACAAACACACACACGCACGCGCACACACACAAACATAACTGCTATTGTTTTAAATGGTTTCGTGGCGTACGTACTTTAACTTAACAAAAATGTGAAATAATCATTCACACGTCATATATTTTGCTCTGACAGGAGGCGTTAAATAATGGGAGCAATAATGTGACGAAATTTCTCTAATTCCGATGTAACGTCAATGGGACGCAAAGCGCACCCCTTTCTGGGGCAATGGGCACCCCTTTTATAAATATTGTGGAAGTGTTTTTTTGCAAAAACTTATCCATTTTATATTTAACACAACATTTTCCACAACTATTTTCTGGAATGAACCACCATTTATAATGTCAATTGTCTAATAAATAATCACCCGTTGGTTTAATAATTATTTTATAATATTTATGCAATACCTATAACTAAACACCACTAATTCACCCGAATATGATCATTCGATAAATTATTTACGATTACTATAAAATAGTTGAACCCCAAAGGATGTGTTTTCTTCAAAGTTCGCACGGCATCAATTGTGGCGGGGATAAAAATTGCACCATTGCATAGCGTCTCGACTGACGACGATGGGACGACAGACGCCAGTGCTGATCGATTAGTGCACTCTCAGACCGGCATCACGAGCGAAGCAACAGTGTGCAACTTACTGGCTGACGATTTCGGATTAAGTACAACGATATATTCATCACGTGGGCCGCGAGGAGGCGGCCACTAATCTTTGAGACATCGATCTAGGACGGAGCCGGTGAGGCCGTCCTGGCGGCCCGGCACACGGGTACAACCGACAACGGCTGACGTCCTGTGTAGGTGCTCAGACACCTCGCACACGGCCACGCTGGATCACTCACGCGAGTAGCTGCTGGTCGATGCGGGGAAGGTCAACCGGCGACAAGAAACGTGCTAAACCAAAGCACAGCAGCACCGCGATAGCGGGAAGCTGCAGCGCGGATTGTAAATCTTCTCGGAATAGCCATACTGACCATTACGCCATCATTGGACTGGCAGAGCTGGAGCAAGGAATGTCGTGAAAGTGGATGAGCCTGAGTGGCGGATCGTAGGGCCTCACGCTGGGCCTCACGCCGGGCCTCAGACCGGACCTCACGCAGGTCCTCCCGCCGGGCCTCACGCCGGGCTTTACCTCTCGCAGAAAAAATCACTGCGGTGGGGAAGGCAGAACGTGTCAACAACGTGTAAAGGTAAAGTTACAGTTCTTACATATCTTTGTCTCGGGTTCTGCCCACAGCCCTCCTCCCGAGCACGCGTGTTCGTTAAACTTCTCTGCTCGTTTATGCAGATGAATTAATGATGAGGCGTTAGATCACAGCACCATATATATGCATACGTGCGGCAATAAAAGCGTGTCAGTTGTTCTGTCTGGGCCAATTAGTTAATCAGTCACCAACGGCCGTCGTGATATCTACCTTACAACATCAACTCTCCCATAACAATACCAACATTATACCTGATCAACTATCCCGCCCTGATATCCACCTTACAACATCAACTCTCCCGTAACAATACCCACATTATACCAAATAAACTATCCCGCCCTGATATCCACCTTACATCAACTCTCCCGTAACAATACCCATATTATACCAGATCAACTATCCCGCCCTGATATCCACCTTACAACATCAATTCTCCCGTCACACCACGCTCTGTGCATGACAGTGCGCACAGAGTATGTGTATATTGGTTTACGTCAAAGCAGCCAATAGTTGGGCAGATATGTGAAATAATTGTGGGTTTTGTGGTAAAAGCACTAAAATTGGTGTATATGATGATAAGATGGTACTAAATGATTTAAGATTGTTTCCGTGACGCCCGTAACGTGGGAAAATCTTCGTGAATAGTTAATATAAAAACAAAATAAAGTGTCTTTTTATATGTTTTCAGACATGCCGAATCCAATGGCGTCATCAGTTCATTGAAAAAATGCATATATTTTAAGATAGGGCACAGCTAATTGGTAACATTCAAGACGGCCGCCACCTGAATTGTGAATATCTACCAAATGTCACATCTTCCCAACCAGTTGACATAAAACCTTGGTTGAAGTATCCTTGTATATTTTTTTCTGACATGGTTTATCGTCATGCAGCTGGAGCTCCTCGTTTTGGTGTATGTGAGGTCTCTACGTGATTCCAACATATCGCTCTATGTCGCTGTCCTGGCAGCGTTGACACCATGGGTTTTCGCACTGGACCACACTCACTATTCTCAATGGGTGCCGATTCACATTCGTGACATGATGACGTTGCATGAATGACACCCTGACGTAGCAAGCCAGTTAGCCCAAGGAGGCTCTGTTGTGCACAAAACAAAACGTCCATTCTCAGCGATAGCTATCGATCGTGCACACGAACAAAACAACAAGGTCGTGAAAGGAGATGGTGGGGCAGTCGGTTTGTTACAAAATCCAAGAGCCCTACTGTGCTGGATGGTGACAGGACCTGAATTGGCGGCGGTCATTGAGGAATTTGAGATCAGTTGCATGGATCGCAGCACTGAGAACACTGATACAAGCAATTTCAAGCACCATGAGCATACTGAGTCTGGGCAAGTCACACTTGCTAAGGAGGTCAGGGCTCTTGTTCGAGTAATTGAAGCCATGGGAAATCCATTCACAGAAGATAGTGGCTACCTTCTGGTACTTGACACTAGAGACGACGCTGATCCAGTAATATTCGAAACCGTGCGTGTGACAGAGAAATCAGGTCAGGAGCAGTATGAAAAGTACATGACAGAGCGAGTCACACAACGAACAACACCTGTATCTGATCCCATCAGTAGAAATCAAATGCCCTTGTTCAACCGCCCACCATCAACAGCAAAACAGATCGTGTCAACACTCTAGAGCGACTGTCCATTGTTTTCGCGACAGTACACTGCCTGTCAAACCCGCGACGGCGACTTGGACAATTTCTTCAAGCACGAGAATCATGCATACCCACCGTTGTCTCAGCTAGGAAAACTCCGGTTTGGGACGAAGTCTGATCTTGTGGAATGTCTGGAAAAGTTCTGTACGTCTTGTGGAGATGCCCCATCAGTCGATGTCATCATATTGGATGGTGCTGCAATCATCAACATGTTGAAGTCAATCGGTGTCAAAACATTCCAAGAATATGTCACACAGGTGTTTCTTCCTTACGTCAAAGCGCAGCTGAGAAACGTGATAAGAATTGACATCATTTGGGATGTGTATTTGGAAGGGAGTCTGAAGTCCACGGCACGAGAGAAGCGAGGAAAGGGTGTTCGAATGAGTGTTGCAGCATCCAAAACAATCCAAGGAAATTGGCAAGAGTTCTTGAGAAGAAAGCATTCGTCGTCCGTGCAACATTCGCAGCACCGTGCATCCTTCAGAGCTCCACACAGAGCTGCTCCATTTATTCGGCGATGGCTGCGCCTGCAATTGCGGAAACACATTTATAAGCGAAACTCCAAGTATTCTTCAAAGGCTCTAGCAGCAGTGTTTTGTTCGATATGCCAGCCGTTTCGTTTTGTATGTATTTCGAGACCTACATAGCGTTATTTATTTATTTCGCCAATTGCGTTTCCAGAGCTGCATATTCTTTTAATAGAAACTAAAAATTTCTACTACGGGCTTAAATCTGACTTATTGATTAAATAATTCTTGTTGTGTGTGTTGTGTGTGTTGTGTGTGTTGTGTGTGTTGTGTGTGTTGTGTGTGTTGTGTGTGTTGTGTGTGTAGTGTGTGTAGTGTGTGTAGTGTGTGTAGTGTGTGTAGTGTGTGTTGTGTGTGTTGTGTGTGTAGTGTGTGTAGTGTGTGTAGTGTGTGTTGTGTGTGTTGTGTGTGTTGTGTGTGTTGTGTGTGTAGTGTGTGTAGTGTGTGTAGTGTGTGTTGTGTGTGTTGTGTGTGTTGTGTGTGTTGTGTGTGTTGTGTGTGTAGTGTGTGTAGTGTGTGTAGTGTGTGTTGTGTGTGTAGTGTGTGTTGTGTGTGTTGTGTGTGTTGTGTGTGTTGTGTGTGTTGTGTGCGTTGTGTGTGTAGTGTGTGTAGTGTGTGTAGTGTGTGTTGTGTGTGTAGTGTGTGTAGTGTGTGTTGTGTGTGTTGTGTGTGTTGTGTGTGTTGTGTGTGTTGTGTGTGTTGTGTGTGTTGTGTGCGTTGTGTGCGTTGTGTGCGTTGTGTGCGTTGTGTGCGTTGTGTGCGTTGTGTGCGTTGTGTGTGTTGTGTGTGTTGTGTTTGTTGTGTGTGTTGTGTGTGTTGTGTGTGTTGTGTGTGTGTGTTGTGTGTGTTGTGTGTGTGTTGTGTGTGTGTTGTGTGTGTGTTGTGTGTGTGTTGTGTGTGTTGTGTGTGTTGTGTGTGTAATGTTCTTCATCAAAGATAATTATATATATATATATATATAACCGTATATATATATATATATATAATTATATCTTTAAGAAATTTGAATGCAATGATAGAAACTCTTAGTCAAGTGAAATGTTTACATATTTACCGTGTTCTCGGGGACTGCTTGTGCAAACACTCCAGTGAACATCGCTTAACAACTTACCCACTCGAAACTGATATCGTTGAATAGTATCGGTATGTGCGAATGCAGTGCAGCAGTTAAGATGAAAGTAGGTGCTTTGTGATATTTATACTATATAATGATCTTAACCCACAAGCAAATGGTGTGGAGGGTACATATGCACAAACTGGAAATACATACAGAAGACTACACGTTTTTATAAAACGGGACTTAACATATCTACATAATGAACTTATAAAACGCCAAAGAATATATATATATATATATGATAACTACTGTAAGAGAAATGACAGCAAGCGTTTCTAGATACTTATGTATGGAGTAAACATTACATTTAAGCTAAGATCAGAAAAATGGAAAACAATCCCGGAAGCCAACATATCATGTTAGGGGTGTCAGTAGTACTACATTACCCTGGCCATCATCTCGTGTCAAGGATGACAGTAGTACTACAGTACCCTGGCCACCTTCCCGTGTCGAGGGTGGCAGTAGTACTACATTACTCTGGCCATCTTCCCGTGTCAGGGGTGGCAGTAATACTACGGTACCCTGGCCATAATCTCGTGTCAAGGGTGGCAGTAGTACTATACTACACTGGCAATCATCTCGTGTCAAGGGTGGCATTAGTACTACACTACACTGGCAATCATCTCGTGTCAAGGGTGACAGTAGTACTACAGTACCCTGGCCACCTTCCCGTGTCAAGGGTGGCAGTAATACTACAGTACCCTGGTCACCATCTCGTATCAAGGGTGGCAGTAGTACTACAGTACCCTGGTCATCATCTCGTGTCAAGGGTGGCAGTAGTACTACAGTACCCTGGTCATCATCTCGTGTCAAGGGTGGCAGTAGTACTACACTACCCTGGCCATCATCTCGTGTCAAGGGTAGCAGTAGTACTACATTACCCTGGCCATCATCTCGTGTCAAGGGTGGCAGTAGTACTACAGAACCCTGGCCATAATCTCGTGTCAAGGGTGGCAGTAGTACTACACTACCCTGGCCATCATCTCGTGTCAAGGGTGGCAGTAGTACTACAGTACCTTGGCCATCATCTTGTGTCAAGGGTGGCAGTAGTACTACACTACCCTGGCCATCATCTCGTGTCAAGGGTGGCAGTAGTACTACATCCAAAACCACGCAACGTACGGAATATGGATGTGCGCAGAATCAATTGTGCTTCGTTCCACTTGCGATCTTGGTTTAGCGATTACAGTAATCAGCTCAACTTCAAAGAGCAATACACTGAAACGCATGTCATTACTCGTCAGACCTACGACACCTTGCTTTAGCTTTAGGTTTAATTACCTGTCATTATTCGTCGTCTGACCATCAGCCAAGGGAAACGACATGTAATTACAATTAAATGCCCGTACGCAGGCAACAAACCCGAAGCGGGCAATGTTATTGGTCATCAGAACAACTGACAAATACACATTTTGATAGGTTGATGTGCCAGGTGAAGATTATTGATGTAGGTACGCCAAATCTCTCCTCGTTCCACGGCCGCAATGGCCAAAGCCATTGAGTTTGTATTCCAAGCATTTCGGGTCGACTTTCGGATGTATTTCCGTGGCATATTCTAAAAAATATAGTAATTAAGTAAACTAATTTATATGGTGCCATATACCCAATGCAACGCACCACGCTTTACAGAAAATAATTAAATTACTACATTGTAGAAAAACAATGTCAGTGATACCAAATTTTATATAATAAACTAAGAACAGTATGGTTAGTTATATGTGGGGTGAAACGGCCCCGGGGGCCTTGTTGATTGGGCCGTTTTACACCACAGTGACAGCGTACTGAATGACCCGGCTTGGACAAAAGTGTGCGTATTCACGCTAAAATTGTGTAAGTTAAAGCTGTCCATCGTGGATTAGTTATCAGTCGTATACCAAGGTATAAGCAATATCTGCTTGATATTCTTCATAAATGCTTAGAAAGTCGCGACACTCACCTTACATCAAAGCAGAGTATTTTTGATTTTTTTAATTCTACGGCAACTCAACACCGTTGCGTGTAGAACGTCATATGCCATGAGACCTAGGTCAAGGTCGGAAACGTTGTATCTGATCGGCAAAACGCGACAGGGCCGTCTTAGACGGGGAGCCCGTTTTACCCCATTTCCCCCTACTTAGCATCTCGAGAGGATGTTGGATTTCAGATGACAGAGCACCTAAACGAGTATTTCAGCTCAATGTCTGCCATGGAACATGTCAGTTTATTAGCTCTGCCAGTTACATACTTCGGCCTTTTGCTAGGTAGATTGTGCGTTATTAATACGTTTTTAGATGCGCATAAACGTTTTGTGCGGTTATTGTGTGGACGTAGGTCTACACGTGGATACATAGACAGGAATGGAGATGAAAACAAGTAACACCAACACACGTCCGATAGTCACACGGTTGTCGGCCACCTGTCAAGCAAGCGCGCCGCGCGAGGCGACGACCACAACATACGTTTTGGACATTTTAACAAGTTTATTACGAACACTGGTTGAAGCTTTCAGATGTCCCAGTCTCTCGAACACCCCCTTCCACTCCTACAGCACTTCGTGTCATTCGTCAGTGTCAGCTCGTCAGCATGGACAGCTCATTGTATAAATAAAACACGTTGTACGTGACTGCATAGAGACGAGCAGCACTGGTCGTCGTCGTTCATCTACTGGCTTCATTCAGAAAATATTGACGACCAGAAACAAGCATTTGCCGAAGTAAGGCAGCACAGTTGGCAAATCAAAAGTGTCATCTGCTGTTGAGAGAAGCACTTGTTGAGCGCTGCACTTTGTGACGGCCGCGACGACGCTCGTGGAACTCCCGAGTACCGATTACCCGGCTCTCGGCACGCTGTGCCGTCCTGCTAATGACCGAGTGTAGCGCAACAATCGATTCCGTCCCAGCGCGTAATTGAATTGAGGTTTTCATCACCGATATTTGCGTACTCGTATCTCATGGTTAGTATTCTCCGTGTCTCCGTGGCGCCGCTGCTTCGTCGTTTCGTTTTATCTGCAATATGCTGCCGAAATGTATCAAATGGGAACGCAGTGTTGGGAATATTGCTGTTGAAGTGTATCAAATGTGAACGCAGTGATGAGAATAGTGCTAGTGAACGCAGTGTTTGAAGAATCGCTGCCGAAGTGTATCACAATTAATGTGAACGCTGTGTTGGGAATATTGCTGCCGCAGTTTTTATATTTGAACGCTTTGGTGGGTGAATCACTGCAGAAATGTAGATATTATCAAAATAGAAATGTAATATTTATTGTGCAAATGCTGTGTTTTGTGAATCGCTGCCAAGGAGAATTGCTCGTGAACGCTGTGTTTGGTAAATCGCTACTGAAGTGTAGCATGTGTGAAAGCCGCCGATATTTATCACGTGTGCATGAACACTGTGTTTGGTGAATCGCTATCGATGTGTGTCCCTTGTAAATGCTGTGTTAAAATATTAGCTATCGATGTTTGTCCCGTGTGTACAATGTGTTTGATGAATCGCAAACGATGTGTTGTCACGTCTGAACCCTGTTTCGTTCGTGAATTGCTACCCAAGTATCTCACGTGTGAACGCAGTGTTTGATGAGTCATGGCCAGGGCGCATCACATGAGTTGGCTGACAGTCTAACCCATGACAACAGTAGGCCGACTAACGAGTAGC
Organism: Escarpia spicata; assembly: GCA_963995525.1. Lineage (NCBI taxonomy): Eukaryota > Metazoa > Annelida > Polychaeta > Sabellida > Siboglinidae > Escarpia > Escarpia spicata. Next base: position 16,641,581 of record OZ023211.1, on the reverse strand, counting down.
ATCTGTTGCAGCCCGTCGAGCGGTGCCGCCGACCGGCCGGGTACAGCAATGACAATGTTCCGTGTGCTGCTCGGTGTCCACCGCCTGCAAGGCCACGAGTCAGTCTGCTTCAAGGTGGACGGGGGTCGCTTTGGCGCTGAGCGTACCATCAAACTAAATGTCAACTGCTCATACAAGCTCGAATTAACTACCAGACCGCACTACCAGCTTCAGTAAGTATAGAGAGAACCGTAGTGATCATCGGGAGTTTTTTGACGAACGAGTAGACAGTACGGATATATGTTTAGTAACTAAACCACACTATATATTAGTGTCATGAGGTTGAGAACCACGAAAGAGTCCACGTCCCAAGACGTATCTGGGTTATCGTGCCCCCGTTTCAACCAGGTCCTAGAATATGTGTAACCCAACCGCAGAGTACAGACTTCTTTAAAATAGCACAGCTGTGTCTCGCGTAGCCGGGCCGAGCACTGGTAGATAACGACCACTCACGCCGATATGGCGCCATGTGTAAACATACTGGCCCCCTACAACCGCCGACAAAATACAGCCCGTGGTAAACCTTCAAATAAATGGAATTATCTAAATATGTAGTGAAAATGGTAAAGGAAGATGTTTTAATTGCAATATAATGAGAGCATCACTTCAACTGACCTTATTTTGACGCTATACGAATTTTGAAAGATTACAAGATGCGAGTAGAAACAACATAATATGTACATCTTAATAACATGCGTATAGTATACAACATGGAACCGCCGTTAGTGGAAAACCTATTTCGTGCAGCCATGAATGTTGTATCCATACACAATTATAAACACAGCGTGGCCGTCTATTTCTACGTTGTCAAATGACATTCTATTAATAGTATACTGATATATCGCTGGTCGCGCAAGCAGAGACCGTATATGCTAATCACCACAGTCACCACCACGTCTATTTTGACTAGTATAAGAACTTACAATTTCTACACTGACGCAGTGTCGTACACTTACAAGCATCCTCGCAAGCTAACGGTGTAGTTGTCTACTCTACCTCTGGCATATATCCTGCGCAATGTATGGCAGTTCGTTGAATTAGCTGTACAGCTGTAGTTGCGCCTAGAACTGTCAGTCCGTCGTGCTGTGGGAGCCATGATGGACAAACCCCGCGCCCCATAACACAGGGCACTTTACTGTTCTTTACTTTACTTTATAGTTCGACCGTTCCCATGAGCGGCTGAGCTGTAATGTGTATTCAAATAATTATTCCTACTTCCCAACATTACGTGCAATAGCAGCCACGATTGACCGAAACGAAAGCAACCGAATCTTGAAAGGCAACGAGATGATTGGCGCGGCTTAAACCCAGCGTTTGGCCAGGCGATCTGCCATTGGGCTCAGAGACTGATCGTCCATCTGGCGCGCGAGGATGCTTACAAGCTCTTGCATGAACCACGGCAACCATTTTTATACAGCAATACACTGCACGGGAATACTGGCTTGTGTTGTCCATAATAGCATTCTGAAGTCGCAGTTCGTCCAGCCCCTTTCCGTTGGAGATGGCATGTTGGGTGCTGCCTCAACAGCTAGGCCCAACAACGTCATCTCTTATACAAGGCTCTGTGAATGTGGTTTGGCAAACATATCTATTATGATTAGTTATATCATAAGTTCGGTACATTTCTAATGAAAGTGTAACAACAAACGAATAAACTTTATCACAATTTATTGGAGAGGCCGCTAAATCACAAGTCCGCTGTCATGTATTTATAGTTCGAGCTAACTTAGGCCTAATGAATCCAATTCGTAATGAGGAAGAGACTACACAATAAATGAAACGGAACACGCGAGACCGCCACGTAATTTACGCAAGAGTTGTTTAATGCCATTTTAAGGCATCAATAACGCGTTGATTGCATATTGAGGCGAGCTGAGCGTCTATTGACGGTCTTCCAATGAGCACGGTGTCGGCTTACAGCCTTATTATCAACGACCACTGATACAGCCTCAAATGATCGACACTCGCCAGCATTATACGGACCACTGAATGTCTTCCGAGGCTCGACTGACATCGTCTTCACGGAGCATATAGAGTCTAGACCCAGGTGTGTTGACATGGTGAGATTGGCGGAATGTTGAGAACACCTAGGAAGACAAGTTCCCACTGGAAGCTGTGTAAGTGAGAACGAATGTGATTAGTGGATGGACTAGTATGTCGGGTGAGTTTAATATTAACATTGGTTTGAGACAAGGCGTTGCACGTTGCCCATCATTAGAACAAGGACAAAGACTATTCGTATACAAGCTCCTGCCACTGTCTATTGCCAGGTACTCGTTTGTACTGCTGATTGAACTGGAGCAACGTGGAGTGAAATAACTTGCTTGGAATTTCTTGATTGAGAGTCCGAAGCTCCATGAACTATGTCACCGCGCCCGACAATTATGGTTCACCAAGGTGATGCCGTTTAAAATACGCTAATGCATGCTGACGAGCTGGCACTGACGAATGACAGGAAGTGCTGTAGGAGTGGAAGGGGGTGTTCGAGAGATCGAGACATCTGACAATCAGGTTGGGGGTAAGGAGATTAAGTAAGGCGACGGGTATGCGTACCTTGTCAGAATGACCAACGAGGGTGGGGAGGGGCCGTGCGTGCGTGCACGTACAGGTGTATATGCATGTGCTTGTGTGCGTTTGTGCGCTTGTGTGCTTGCGTGCGTGTGTGTATGTAACCTGATCTCAACCACGTTGGGAGTCAGCTACTACAGTTGGTATTTAGCGCGCGCGTTAACCTACGATTCCATATACATGGAAACGCGTACGGACACGCAAGCGGAATGGGGAATACCTCTATAGTGACGTCACTACTAGGAATTTCCTATCCGATTCGTGTGCGGATACGATTCGAATCGCTACACGGAGCGAGTCAGTTCGCAACATAGCAGCTGTACATGTGGGTCATGTAGGGGTAAGACCACATTAAGGATTCGTCCGCCATTACCCACCTTGAAAATACCGTTTTAGTGTGATGTGTGAATTTTTTCGAGCACTCTGACATGGCATATGTTAGTCCAGTACTACTGCATTAGATCTTTCACGCGGTAGCAATAAATATACGCTAGTCGCTCGCGTATTCGCACAGTGGCTATTTTGCAGCACGCACCAATATTTCAAAATCCGTCACCAGATTGGGGCCAAATTGAGGGGTGTCAGGTTTGGGTGGATTTTTCTGAAAAATGAGGTGAGAATTTCACGAGTTTTCCACAGCACTTGTGTCAATGGAGGTTAAATGTGCTGTGAAATTTTCTAGAAAATTGTCAGAAAAATTCTGCAGGAAATGAAGGAAACGTTATAATGGCCGCCTATGTAAAATTTAAATGTGGTCTTACTCCTGTACCGCGCGTGGAACCTTGCGGGTGTGGCGGTGACACGAGCGGGCGCGAGTACACGAAGGAAGGAAGGTGGAGGGAGTTATGGCAACAAGAAACGTACCGAACAAGTTGAATAGGGAAATCGTATGATCACATGTAACGCTGACATTCATGTGTGGGCAGGTGATGGTGGCATTGCATTAGCAAAGTCTATGAGAAGAACTGAGTCTGGAGAACGTCAGGTAAAACGAGGATGTCTATCTCTAGAGCTAATGTCTGTTGAAGCCTTGGCGAATACGTTTCCAGGTCGAAATGTACCCTGAACCACAGCCACGGTGCATCTTTATTGACAAATAATAAAGCAGCTGCGTAATGTCCTATAAATACATGACACAGCACTGGTACAAACTGAAACAAAGTAAGGGACTGTTCGCGTGGCGCACTGGTTGTTACCGATAATCAATTGGCTGCCAATTCCAATCGAAACACGGCAATGTCTTCACTTATCCCGTAAAATCGGATATCCTCTTATTGCAGGCTCATCTGACCTTGCATGTATGTGTTTCTTTCTGTCTGATCCACAGCTCACCTGCCATTCGTACGCACGTACGCACGTACGCACGTACGCACGTACGCACGTACGCACGTACGCACGTACGCACGCATGCTCCTTCATTTAGGCCTACACAGTGTTCGAACGAATAAGCAGAACCACGAGATTGTTCGGCATTAACCAAGCGGTTTTCATATTTTCGAATATATATTGGTTAGTCTGTGTTATGTATAGCATGGATTTGTACGACCTACTTTGAGGGTTAGATAATATGAAAATACACATTGAACAAGGCCGAACAAGACACGGTGTGTCACCAAGCCCCACTAGACATGGTGTGTTACCAAGCCCCACTAGACATGGTGTGTCACCAAGCCCCCACTAGATATGGTATGTCACCAAGCCCCCACTAGACATGGTGTGTTACCAAGCCCCCACTAGACATGGTGTGTCACCAAGCCCCCACTAGACATTGTGTGTCACCAAGCCCCCACTAGACATGGTGTGTCACCAAGCCCCCACTAGACATGGTGTGTTACCAAGCCCCCACTAGACATGGTGTGTCACCAAGCCCCACTAGACATGGTGTGTTACCAAGCCCCACTAGACATGGTGTGTCACCAAGCCCCCACTAGATATGGTATGTCACCAAGCCCCCACTAGACATGGTGTGTTACCAAGCCCCCATTAGACATGGTGTGTCACCAAGCCCCCACTAGACATTGTGTGTCACCAAGCCCTCACTAGACATGGTGTGTCACCAAGCCCCCACTAGACATCGTGTGTCACCAAGCCCCCACTAGACATCGTGTGTCACCAAGCCCCCACTAGACATCGTGTGTCACCAAGCCCCCACTAAACGTGGTGTGTCATCAACCCCCCACTAGACATGTTGTGTCACCAAACCCCCCTAGACATGGTGTGTCACTAACCCCCCACTAGACATCGCGTGTCACCAAGCCCCCACTAGACATGGTGTGTCACCACGTCCCCACTAGACGAGGTGTGGCACCAAGCTCCAACTAGACATGGAGCAGAGACACTCGTTCGCCGGACAGACATGATGTCACAAACCTGTCTTAATTTAGTGGGAGTGCGGCTTCGAGCAGGTGACGTCCTCTCTACGGCAGTTGCTACGGAGACAGACTCGACTCCGAGTTCCACTGTGCTCGTGACGTTAATGCAAAGATCAATAGAGGAAATATAATCGCTATCCAACGTGTTTGGTTTGAATGAACGGCTCTAAATTTGGCGGCGCTGAAAACAAACGGCATTGGGAGTGTTTCATTCATAGCTGGTGAAAGCCGCGTCACGCATCAATTATGAAGATGTTCTCAGACTCAAGTAACCCACGGGAAGATCCACTGTGAGGTGACATACGACGGGGTGACCCACGGCACGGTGACTCACGGCAGGGTGACTCACGACAGGGTGACCCACAACAGGGTGACCCACGACGGGGTGACTTACGACAGAATGACTCACGACAGGGTGATCCACATGTCGCCTTTTCGAAACTTGGACCATTTTTCACTGCCTTGCTACCCTGTACCTTTGGAAGAGACAAGAAATACCGTTGGTCCATTTGATGTCTATTCCCGGGGTAGTAAGATATTCCACACGCCTCTTTCTCTGCCTCCGTCCTTCCCGGTTGTGGTCCTTATGCATATAACACACACACATGCTGTTTCCCCAATCAAAGGCCATGTCATCACTATGCGCCCCTTTCATATCTCTCCACTCTGACCACCGCCTTACTCATACAATATGCAACCTGTCATGGACACACATAATGGTGGTCTTTGTCTTTGCCGGACCTACTTCTGGGAAGTAGTTCCGGCAAAGTTACTTCCCGTGCAGGCAGTGTACACGACAGTAGTGTAATGTCGTCGTGGACTTTCTACAGTTATCTCTGACTGTCTGCAGGAGATTCACAGCTAGGAGAACCACGGTAGGGGTACTCGTGTCTGTCTGCTATAGGAGCCTCAGTGTCGACGGTGGCCGAGTGGAATGTGTATTTGTGTCTGTCTGCTACAGAAGCCTCAGTGTTCACGGTGGCCGGGTGGAATGTGTACTTGTGTCTATCTGTTATAGGAGCCTCAGTGTCCACGCTGGCCGGGTGGAATGTGTAGTCGTGTCTGTCTGTTATAGGAGCCTCAGTGTCCACGGTAGCCGGGTGGAATGTGTACTTCCTGCTACAGAAGCCTCAGTGTCCACGTTGGCCGGGTGGAATGTGTACTTGTGTCTGCCTGCTACTGAAGCCTCAGTGTCCACGCTCGTCGTGTGGAGTGTGTACTTGTGTCTGTCTGTTATAGGAGCCTCAGTGTCGACGGTGGCCCGTTTGGTTGTGTACTTGTGTCTGTCTGCTATAGGAGCCTCAGTGTCGACGGTGGCCGGGTGGAATGTGTACTTGTGTATGTCTGCTTTAGAAGCCTCAGCGTCCACGGTAGCCGGGTTGAATGTGTATTTGTGCATGTTTGTTATATGAGCCTCAGTGTCGACGGTGGCCGGGAGGAATGTGTACTTGTGTCTGTCTGCCATAGAAGCCTCAGTGTCGACGGTGGCCGGGAGGAATGTGTACTTGTGTCTGTCTGTCATAGAAGCCTCAGTGTCGACGGTGGCCGGGAGGAATGTGCACTTGTGTCTGTTTGTCATAGAAGCCTCAGTGTCGACGGTGGCCGGGAGGAATGTGTACTTGTGTCTGTCTGCCATAGAAGCCTCAGTGTCGACGGTAGCCGGGAGGAATGTGTACTTGTATATGTCTGCTATAGGAGCCTCGGTGTCCACGGTGGCCGGGTGGAATGTGTACTTGTGTCTGTCTGCTGTAGGAGTCTCAGTGTCGACAGTGGCCGGGTTGAATGTATACTATCTGTTATAGAAGCCTCAATGTCCACGGCGCCAACCTGCAGTACGAGAAGCGTAGCTCACAGACCGGTGGTGACATCGTGTACGAGGCGGCATGGAACACAGCAGAAATGAGGCAAACTGCGGCGGGCAAGCGGCTTGACGTCCCTTTTCTAATCCAGGTAAGATTGCGCTGGTGTAGATATACAGAGAAACGAACAATATCACTAATCAGCCATACTTATTTATTTTTAAATTTAATTCGTTTATAGTTTATTCTTCTGCGTTTGTATTTGCGATTGGTTTTATATCGTAGCGTGCCCCAAATCCGTCCGTCGCGCAATTCCAAAACAAAGCTGTCTTGTGTCTTTTTTCTAGTCGCTGATTACTGGAGATCAGTGCTTACTGGAGGTCAGTGTTTACTGACAATACAGTTTTCCATGTTGTATCATATAACATCTGGAATATATTTATTAATAGTATAATTCGATCTTTAGACTTTATGTTAACTTTGCATTCTTCGGTGTGTTCTCGTCGTAAATTACACGATGACATGCTATTCTAAGATTAGGCCTGATATTTAACTATAGGACCAGTATCATTTTAGCCAACAAAGTTTCTCTTTGCATGTCTGCAATACTCAACCACATTTTATTGACAGAAAAATCAGCAGTAATTTACACAGGGAGCTGACCTTTAAACGTGTCCGAGTCTGTCACGAGAAGGACACTAGAGTCGAGACCACATGTGAACGTGACCGAGGCGATGTCGCATAGTAGGAGACACACCATGGAGACAATTGAGCTCGCTGTGTGTCTTTCATCGGCCGGTGGCCGGTACGTAGGACCTGCTTTCTGTGCATAGGGCCTATTTTAAAAGTGGGCTTCTGATGTTTGAGTGTGAACCATTGTCTCACATTGTGCTTTGGTTGACAGTTGCAGGACCTGCCGCCACTGAAGCTGACTCTGCAATGTAAGCTGTACGCGGAAGCCGAGAAGAGTCACGCGCGCTGGGGCACACCACTCTCGCACATCGAGTACGAGTGTAAAGTACCGGACAACGGCACGTACATAGATGTCGTGAAGGAGACGATTAGGTAACAGCCGAAACGCGTTACAAGAGTCACGTAACACTTGTGTAGAACGGTATGTGTCACGTAACACTTGTGTAGAACGGTATGTGTCACGGAACACTTGTGTAGAACGGTATGTGTCACGGAACATCTGTTTTGTTGTTTGAGGATTTCTCGATGATGATGCATGTGGCATACAAACTGCGTGGCATCTAGACATTCATATTGATGTAGGAATATTGGCTTTAGGTAGCACGGCTTTAATAAGTGTTCCATGTGAATGATGTTCGACACACAATGTACGATGATATTAGCTGTCAACCGTAACGTGCAGTCTCTTCCAATGACTCTTCAGACAGCACCTATGCAAGGAATGGTACACGCAACTACAAAACGGACATGGCTGTAACAGCTCTTGCAAGACTTTGTAAAACGTTAGTCGATTTTTTACAGACTGTGAACTTGGTGTAACTTGAACGCAGGTTTCACCATCATGTCTTAACAGAGTTCTGTGGTGTAACTCGTTGTTTTTATGTATTATGTTATAAAGCTAACACACATATTGCAGGACTGCTGGGACGACTAGCTAGATGTACATGTGCTAGAGTAGACTTGGCCACCTAATATGTTAGGTTGCAATTTCATGCATGACAGCGATGCATTAGTACTGAATAAATGTAATCTTGTATGCAACACGTGTATTGATGTAATTATGCATTTGCACAATCACTGAATACCGTTTTATGTAGCCTAGTTTAATGCATACTTAATGCAAAATATGGGTAAATCGTCCTAAACGCAATTATCCCTATGGACCTTTGACCATTACTTATAACTCTTCGAAGCCCAAGCCAACAAACATATTTTCATCAGTGGCATCCACTCGAACGTGTTATAAATGGCCATACAAATACGATGGATGTACAACAAAGAGTAATCCATAAAGTACGATAACGTACGTCACGCCAGGTAAGAGTTGTGGAGATGCAGAGTATCTGGAAAAGTGTTATATAGGTCAAACGATCAACGTGTGTATGTGTGTGTGTGTGTGTGTGCGTGTGCGTGTGCGTGTGCGTGTGCGTGTGCGTGTGTCGTTCGTCACCCTTTCCCTTACCAAGTCGTCGAACCTCTACCGCTAAATGCCCATCCTCCGTAGTCATTCCTCCAAGGTACTCAAAGCTTACTTGACCTCCTTCCTCACCACCCTGTTGCTCAATTCCTCTCTCTCCAACCCACACCTCGCACGCCAATGGTCATCAGTTTCTCTGGCAGATCGCTTGACGTAACTCGCAATATAAGGTCAGCCAATAGTGTCGCTTGCCGGCAAATTCCAGTGGACTTCTGAATGGCCTTCATGGACTGTTTGGGCAGTGGACGTAATTATGTGAATACACAATACCACTCATCGGCTGGTAAGAATGGTCGAATGGGTACTGGAGCGCGAGCCGGACGAATGTCTGCACTGTTCTCGCGGGTGATACGGCGAAGTCAATTATGAGTTTGATTCAGTTAACTGGCTTGCGAGGATGTCCAAGGTCATCTTCAGTCCATGCTTCTTGAACATCCTTTCCATTCCTCGAACACTTATTGTCACAAGCACGCTTTGTATGAATTCGACATCTTTTTATTACCGGGCAGAATACAAGGAGGAACGTCATTGGTTAATAAAACGACAATCATGATAGAACGTAATAGGCATAGCGTCATGATACTACATAGCACAATTGCAGTGTGTCACATCTCCCTTTCGTCGAAGTAATTGATACGGTTATATAGAGTCACGAATACTAACTGCTAAAAACACTAACAACGCAATTAACGCAAAAAACAGGTGACCAGCCTCATTGGAGTAGACTGTCCTCAGCTGGTCTGGCATATTCAGCCGACGTAATCACTCAACCACCCTGGGCGGTTTGCGTTGCGGTTGCTACGTCGCAAAGGAGCCACGGCTTCGGGGACAGCCTGATGATGAGGCCTTCCTTGTGCCTCCGGCTCGTCGATCGCGGTCGGCGGTGTTGGGAGCGGCGGTTTCTCCTTCGTCTTCAGGAGGTCGCGCCGGTTTCGTCGGTATGCCTGCGCGTTTGCCTTTGTCACCGTATATGAGCGAGGAGTATTCTCGACTCGGCTCACGACGGCTCGCTCCCATGTTGCACCGGAGCGAATGCGTACGGCATCGCCTTCACGCAGTGGAGGTAGCGTACGCACGCCAAAGTCATAGTGGTTGGCGTACGTCGCCTGGCGTTGTAGTAGTTGAGAAGTTGCGCTGACTACCCGTGGACGCAACGCCGACTTCGAATCAGGCAACTTCGTCCTCAACGTACGGCTCATCAACATCTCAGCTAGCGATAACGTCATGCCAGACCCGGCGTGTTTCGATACTCTAAGAGCGCAATGTATGGGTCACGGTGATCGAAATTCGCCTTCTGCAACATACGCTTCAGTGTTTGAACGAAACGCTCGCTCTCACCGTTTGACTGTGGGTACCGCTGACTGGATGTTGTTCCTTCAACTCCCCACTCGGACAGGAACGCCTTGAAGGTGGCACTGTTAAATGGCATGTTGTCACTGATGATTTCGCGAGGTATGCCGTGCCTCGCGAACACCGACTTGCAGTGCACAACCAAACTGCTGGCCGTCTTACTGTCGAGCTTGCATAGTTCAGGGTACTTGGAATAATAATCCACAATCACTAAGTAGTCATGGTTGTTGTATGTCATGACGTCCATACCAACTTTCTCCCATGGTAGACTGGGGATGGGATGAGGCTTCAGCGGCTCACGCTGTTGCCTTGGTCTGTACCTCAGACACGCTTGGCACTTCGACACGACTTCCTCTATGTCGGTGCTCATGCCCGGCCAATACAAGCACATGCGCGCTCTGGCCTTGCACTTCTCAGCACCGAGATGACTTTCGTGGATGACTTTCAACATTTGTTGTCTCAGAGATGCTGGCACCACTATCTTGTCGGCTAAGAACATGATGCCTTCAGCCTCGTGCAGCTCGTCTCGCTGGTGCCAGTACTGTTGGATGGTGATCGGCGCATCTCGTCTATACTCAGGCCAACCATGCCTGATCTGTTGTCTCAGGATCGACATCGTCTCATCGGCTGCGGTCGCTGTCTGTATCTGCTCTCTTCGTACAGCACTCATCGGGATGTTTTCCACCAGTGTATGCACCATGACTTCCATTTCGGCATGTAGATCGTTCGTTTCTTCGTGTTTAGGATTGTACGCTCGCGACAGCGTGTCAGCGAGGTACATGAGACGACCCGGCACGTACTTCACATTGATTTCGTATCGTTGCAGGCGTATCATCATACGCTGGATGCGAGGTGATGCCCGTGCGATCGGCTTCTTCAAAATTGCTTCCAGAGGTCGATGATCTGTCTCGACCTCCACCACCTTTCCGTAGATGTATTGGTGATATTTTTCGCACGCGTAGATTATACTCAAAAGTTCTTTCTCAATCTGAGCGTAGTTGCACTCAGCGGATGTCATTGCCCGTGATGAGTATGCCACTGGCTGCCGCTCTTGGATCAATGCAGCGCCAAGGCCTCGTTGCGATGCGTCACTCTGTATTTTGACGGGCTTCGTGACATCATAATATCGCAGCACTGGTTCACTGGTCAATATTGTTTTGAGTCTCTCGATGGCTGCGTCATGTTCCGGATGCCACGCCCACTCGACGTCCGTTGCCAATAACGATCGGAGTGGCGCTGTAATGTCAGACTCGTTCCGGATGAATTTCGACAGGAATTTCACCATTCCAAGGAACCGACTCAGTGAAGTCTTGTCTTCAGGTCGAGGCATCTCAAATATGGCTTTCACTTTGTCGATGTCGGGTTTGAAACCATCTGGCGTCTGGATGTGACCCATGTACTTCACCTGGTTTACCTTGTATTGTATCTTCGATTTGTTGAATGTCACGTGACTTGCCTGCGCACGTTCCATTACCAGTCGGATGATCGCGTCGTGCTCTTCGTTGTCGACAGCTGCGATAATCATGTCATCGCCGATAATATGCACATTGTGGATGTCACCAAATGTCTCCATGTTCCGCTTCTGCATGACTTCGCTGGCTGAGCATATGCCAAACGGCATTCTTAGGAAGCGCATTCTACCCCACGGTGTGTTGAACGCTGTGAGATATGATGATTCGTCACTCAAACGCACTTGCCAAAACCCATCCTTGAGGTCAAGCACAATGAATACCTTCTTCCCAGCCAGTTTGGCCTGGACGTCAGCGACTGTTGGCATTTCATAATGCTCTCTCTTGATGGCTGTATTGAGAGGCTTCGGATCTAAGCACACACGCATCGATCCGTTTTTCTTCTCCGTTATAACGAGGTTGCTGACCCAATCCGTAGGACGATCGACGTCATCGACAATTTCTCTCTGCTTCAAGTCATCAAGTGTCTGTTTCAGTTTATCGTGACGTGTGTATGGGATTCTGCGTTGCGGCTGGATGCACGGCCTGACTTCACTCGATGTCTCGATGTGATATTCTTTGGCAAACATGCCTGTGCCGTTGAACACTGCTAGGTATTCGCTTAGCAGATCTTCTTTGGTGAGCTTGCCCTTCTCATTCGTCTTCAATTCATCGATGTTGTGGCGGGACACCAGCTTCAAGCGTTCGCATGCGTCGTGTCCAAGTATTGCTGACTTGATATCGTCGACGATGTAGAATGAAACCGCCTGTCGTTCATCACCGCTCGTGTGGGTTAGCACAACTGTACCCATAGGCAGTACCTTGGAGTTTCCAAATGCCGTTAGAACACAGCTTGTCGGTTTCATTGGCACGCTGCTCGCAAACTTTGAGTACACTTGATATGGCAGCACGTTTACCTGAGCACCGGTGTCAAGCTTGAAACGAATGCGTGTATCATTAAATGATACGTCTGCCTGCCACTTGTCTGGGATGTCACCAATGAACAACGAACCAATGAACAGTTCGTTTTCGACGTCACGAACATCGCAGTCTATTGCTCGCACCACTTTTGACTTGCAAACCGCTGCGAAATGGTTGCGTCGCTGGCATTGATTGCAGACTTTTCCAAACGCGGGACATTTCTTTGCTTCGTGCGTTCGCCCACAGTACTTGCAATCGCGTATCAGTTTGGTGCTCTCTTTAGCTTTATATTTGTCAGCTTGTCGGCGTTTGATGACGTGAACTTCAGTGCTTGTTTCAGGGTTGCCACTCGTTGACATCGTTTGTAACTGTGCCTTGCTAACTTCGGAAGCTCTGCATATGGACAGTGCCTTACCAAGAGTTAGGTCAGTTTCCCTGAGTAATCGTTCTTTTATGCGTTCGTCACGCACGCCGAACACCATTTTGTCTCTAAGCAACAGCTCCTGTTGATCTCCAAAATTGCAAGTCGACGCACGAGTGCGCAAATCAGTGACCCACTGATCAATGCTCTCGCCCTCTTTCTGGTCTCTGCTCCAGAATTTGTATCGCTCGTAGACGCTATTCTCGCGTGGAAAGCAATAGTCGTCGAATTTTCGTAACACAACTTCAATGTCAGTTTTGTCTTCATCTGTACCATACGTGAACGTTTCATGAATTTCTACCGCGTCGAACCCCATGCTGTGCAGTAGAATTGCGACTTGCGTAACGGCTGCTTTATCGCTCAGTTCCGCAGCTTGTCGGTACACATTGACATTTGCTTTCCATCTTCGCCAAGTTACCGCTAGATTGGCCGCGTCAAAACGCATAGTATCAGCCCTTCGTAGCGATTCCATAGTTATAGACTAGTGCGGCATTTGTGCGCAAAAGTACAACTTACTTGAGTAGGCGTAGTTGTTTATATTTCTGACACCATGTCACAAGCACGCTTTGTATGAATTCGACATCTTTTTATTACCGGGCAGAATACAAGGAGGAACGTCATTGGTTAATAAAACGACAATCATGATAGAACGTAATAGGCATAGCGTCATGATACTACATAGCACAATTGCAGTGTGTCACACTTATTGTAGCTCTTCTTTCTGTTTGTTCAACTGACTTCAATCTCCCCCGCTGCCATTACAATCTCCACACATATCTCACCGATACCAGGCGCTCACCCTTTCTTCATCCCTTTCACCTCGTGTCTGGGAGCTAAACAATTTCCCGTCATTAACTCCACCAGAGCTCGACCCTCTCTCCCTTCACTCCCCAACCGTGTCAACACTCTCCTCTTCACCTGATTCCGCAATACACAATATCATCTCCAGCTCCACCAATATCATCATCCTCCCAAAAACACTCATGAATGCCACTTTCTCTGCCCCCATCTTTCCCGGTTGTGGTCCGTATACATATATAACACACACATGCTCTTTCCTAATCAAAGGACATGTCATCACTATGCGCTCCTTTCATATCTCTCCACTCTGACCACCGCCTTACTCATACAGTGATGCCAAATCCGTTACTTCGTCCTCCTGCGTGTAGTAACCTGTACCTACCCATCATCGTCCTTACTATGTCTCCTTTCCATTTGATCTCTTGGATGCTTAGTACTTCCAGACGCCTTTTTTCCATCATTTCTACCATCTCGACTTTTCCGCTCACCGTCTCCACGTTCAGACTGCCTAGCCGGACTTCAAATCTCGATTGCTACGGGCCTGACAATCCTCTTTGTGTTCGCTGTCTTTACGCCGCATCCAAGGTAGACGACGCGACGGTTACCTCGGACGAGATAGCCCTTTCATTCAACAATGTGTATCACCATTATTATTTGGGACATCATAGCCACTCAGCAGCGCTGCACTGACTGACCTGCTGGTACAGTTATATGTCAAAGTGATCCTTCTTCTAGAACATCTGCCTACAAAGGTTAACGAGCGGATTTATCTAGGATACTACAGAGTGCAGTGACGCAATGGCTAGAGCACCAGACTCTCAATCGAAAGAACCTGGGTGGTTTGAATCTCGTACTGCCGTATCGAACCTTGGACAAGTTCGTTCACTCTTCATTGCTCCGTTCACTCAGCTGTATGAATGAGTACTTGGATATAGACAGTGGTGGATGTTTGTGTACGAGTAATCTTCAGCAGTACAGTCTGTATATGACGTTATTAAATAGATAATTGCGCATGCGCAATTGTGTCTTCTCACCTTTTTAGGTATAGCGCGCTCTGGCCTGGCGTGTACATTTAAAACTATAGAATACATAACATAAAATGTTCAGAATATGTTTTATAAATTTTGCGTAGGCCTTCCAACATCATTATGTTAATGAGATAATGACGTAGACGCTGACGTGTTCTGTCCTGATTGGTCAATCGTGCCGTTATTACGTGATTTGTCACGTTCCTATGATATAAGCGCGGCGCTCTGCCAGCCGTATCGATTGACCAATCATGACAGAACACGTCAGCGACGACACCGTGGCTTACATCATGTTGAAGACACCCTATTGCCGCCCTCGTCGTGCAGCAGATTCGAGCGATGAGGACGAGCAGATCATTCCGGTGACCAACCGCCCTTCCACCGAGCCGCTCTAAAAAATCCAAAAACGAGTCGATTGTGGTGGAATTTAGACCTTGCTCCTTAAAATACGCATTCACGATCAATCGCCAAATGATGTCACGTGTAGGTCAAAGTTCTGGTTCAAAGTTTTAGGTAAAAGTAACAGGTCAAGGTCCAATATAGAAGATAGAAGGTGGTGTCGCCTAGTGGTACTTTTGGCCCGTAAGCCGAGTCTTAATCTAAGGACCGAGCTCTTGTTTGACTGGTAATGGCGTGTATAAAATGTGGTGTTATGATAAGGCGCAATTAATAACAGGATTATAAATTCAAGGGAAGGGTATATATTCAAGCTGTTTTGTAGAAAATTGGAACCCGTATGTAATTCGGTGAAAACGCCGGGAAGTCGGTGAAAAATGCGGGAATTCGGTGAAAATTCGGTGAAAAGAGCGGGAAATCGGTAACAAAATGCGTGAATTCGGTGAAAAAAGCGGGATATTTCTGCCGACGTAAGAATTTGATTGGTAGTTATATTTTTACATCACGCGCTTGCATACGGTTTTGATTGGTTCATGTGAGGTGATGAAGTGTTGTCTATTTTTGATCGGTCGATCGGGATATGATCACTTGATTCTCAGAAATCGTA
Organism: Escarpia spicata; assembly: GCA_963995525.1. Taxonomy (NCBI): domain Eukaryota; kingdom Metazoa; phylum Annelida; class Polychaeta; order Sabellida; family Siboglinidae; genus Escarpia; species Escarpia spicata. Next base: position 16,625,661 of record OZ023211.1, on the reverse strand, counting down.
TATAAGTTCGGTGCTCTGTCAGCCGGGTCGTCATTCGTGTCACGACAGTTTTATGGCAACGCCAACGAAGATATCCTAGTACTGGTCCATTGCAGCTCTCTAGCATAAACATAGTACTATGTTATATGGTAGCGAAAAAAGGTAGAGAAAAAAGTTTGCATAATTTCAATACCACGACAATACTATGGCTAACGTCATGCTGAAAACACCCAACTATTACACTCATGCGGCCTTCAGCGACAGTGACGGAGATGATCCGGCTATCAACCGACCAGGGGTAAGACCACATTTAAATTTTACATAGGCGGCCATTATAACGTTTCCTACATTTCCTGCAAAATTTGTCTTACGATTTTCTTGAAAATTTCACAGCATGTTTAACCTCCATTGACACAAGTGCTGTGGAAAACTCCACCCAAACCTGACACCCCTCAATTTCGCTCCAATCTGGTGACGGATTTTGAAATATTGATGCGTGCTGCAAAATAGCCACTGTGCGAATACGCGAGCGACTAGCGTATATTTATTGCTACCTCGTGAAATATCTAATGCAGCAGTACATTCATTATTCACTGGACTAACATGTGCCATGTCAAAGTGCTCGAAAAAATTCACACATCAACCCAAAACGGTATTTTCAAGGGTACTCTTTCGGTGTACGCTTTTCAGGGTACGCTTTTCTTTCCTTAATGTGGTCTTACCCCACCAGTCGTACTGTCAACCCTCTACTCACCGGAACCGGAACTCCAACCTGAACCGGAGGTCGCTGTGAAACCGAAACGCATTGAACTTTCAGGGGCAGACTCTCCGTTCTAAAACTTTTACTAATGCCGGGTCTTTAATTCGGCCGAACACGCCTACCAATACAGGAAGACATTGTACCACGGCGACGTCGAATGCACAGACCGCACCAAAACACGCGCACTTGACAAAACGGAAAAGCAAACCGTTTGGGGAGACGAGATCAGGTTGGAATGATGTCTGTGTACACTGGATGCGGCATTTGCTGCTCTCAAGTGCAAGGCATCAAAGGATGTAAGAGCCGTATTGTTGGCAACCGGAAATGCTGAACTGGAGGATGCGCAATAATTTGCTATAACGATAACTGTTTATATATATGTATATAAATAAGCCGATGTATATAAATGTAATTTATTGCCGACTTTGTTTCGTTTACACCTTGCGACAACACACATCATGGCGACAACACACACTGAACACGTTGGCTTTAGTGTAGCCACTGGCACGCTGATATACACCTTATTCGCCAGGTGGCGTGTCAGTCTATCACTTTAATTGTGATATCGTCACATCCCCCTCTTTTTACAGTCAGATGTTTAACTTTTCACTTCATTTCAAAGTCTTTGAACTTTGCTGGAAGTTTCAATTGACGTCTTGGTCGTGCAACAGTCGCCGGCACACTGCATGGTGAACTTATAACCCTCGGCGGCATATTGCGCGGTGAATGTACTACCGTGGATGGTACATTACGTTGTGGAGACGTTTCGACTGAAGGTTCACTGCTTGGAGGAGACGTGACGTTGTCTTGACCTCTCTGTTGTGCGTTCTGGTTGTCTACGCACGTGTTGTCTGAACACATTGGTCTTTTCATCGTCTTGTCAGGTTCATCTTGTTGAGAGTACCGAGTATCATCCTTATACTGCTCTGGTGTGGCACGTAACTGTCGTCTATTCCTTCGGTATGTCGAGCCTTCACTCTCAATGATGTAAGATCTGACGCCCGATGGTTTCTGAATGCGTGCTAGTGTCCATGTTCGTGAGTCATTTGAGGCATTTGGCTTCTTGAACCGCACAACATCTCCTGGGTGTAGTATGCTGAGGTTCTTGCTCGTACGATTGTATAACCTGGCTTGTTTCTCCTTTCTACGTTTGAGTTGTTCAGGAGCATCACGTTGTGCTGCAGGATCAGTCTGCAGCAGTACTGGCAGCGTTGGTAGCAGTGTTCTGGTTCGACGTGCGAACATCCGTTGAGCTGGCGATGTGTGCATAGCTTCTGTAGGTGTGTTTCGATAGTCCAGAAACGCCAAATACACATCCGCCTTGTCATCAATTGCTTTCCGCATGATTTGCTTTGCCGTCTTGACTGCGTTTTCCACCTTTCCGTTTGCCTGGGGGTAACGAGGTGACGATGTGATATGTTCAAATTTCCAACGCTCTGAGAACAACTTGAACTCCTCACACGCAAACTGTGGCCCATTGTCAGAAATCACTTTGTCTGGTACACCGTATCTCGCAAAGTGAATACGCAGTTTGGTGATAACCTGTGTTGCACTGGTCATTGACAGCTTGTCAACTTCGAAGAAGTTCGAGAAGTAGTCCACCGTTATGAGGTAGTCCTGTCCATGAAGGTGGAACAGGTCAACTCCAACTCGTGACCATGGACGTGACGGTATCTCATGTGACAACAACGGCTCTCTACATTGTTCTGGTTTGTACGCGTTGCACGTACTGCAGGCACTGATGACATCTTTCACTTCTTGGTTGATGCCTGGCCAATACATCACTTCACGTGCTCTTCTAAGACATCCTTCGATTCCTAAGTGCGAGGAGTGGAGTTTCTTTATGAGTATGGCTCGCATGTCACGAGGTATGACGATTCTCTGTCCCTTGAATAGTGCGCCATCCTGTGTGCTGAGCTCGTCACGGCAATTGAAATACGGTCGTGCGAGTGGATCGACTGCTTCACGTCGATCCGGCCATCCCTGAAGTGTGTAGCGAACTGCAGTTTTCACTTCGTCGTCTTTACGTGACTTGCACATGATTTCGTGTATTCCGTTGGTCGACAGATGAACATCTTCTGTCATGTCCACTTGTTGCAGTTCAATGTCGAACACATGATCCCCTGGGTCATGTGCGTGGCTGTATGGAAGGTATGCCCGAAATAGTGCATTTGCGATATGCATTTCGTTTCCTTTCGTATACACGACATCTATGCTGTACTTCTGCAGACGGAGCAGCATTCTCTGCAGTCTCTTCGGTGCATCGATCATCGATTTCTTTGTGATCGTCTGAAGTGGCTTGTGATCCGATTGCACGGTGATGGATCTTCCGTACAACATACTGGTCAAATCGTTCACATGCAAAGACAATCGCTAAGAGCTCTTTTTCGATTTGGGCATAGTTCTGTTCTGTGTTTGTGAGTGCTCGAGAGACGTAGCACACTGGTTTTCCCTCTTGCAGGAGCACTGCACCCAAACCACTCTGGGATGCATCACATTGGATTGTGATTGCTTGCTTTACATCATAGTATGCGAGCACTGGTGCTGCTGTGATCAGTTCTCTGATCTTGTTCAAAGCATCTTGATGTTGCTCAAGCCAACACCACTCCACATCTTTCCGATCTAGTTGTCTCAGTGGTTCACAGACTTGTGCCAGATGTGGCAAGAACTTCGCAAGATAGCCAACCATGCCGAGAATTCGCTTCAGTGCTGTGACATCCGTTGGAGTAGGCATCTTCATGATGGCCTCAACCTTGGATTCGTCTACCATTCGTGCGAGTTCATTTTTCACGACTTCACGTACCGCACAAGGAACTCTGCGGGGCGGATGGATAACAGGTTTGACACTTGGATCAATCTGTATTCTATAGTTGCCATCGAGGCAACCAAGTCCCTCGAATACATCTGGGTATTCTCTGAGTACAGTGTCCTGTAACACTTGTGATCGCTTACTTATCACAGAAATGTGCACCGTGTCTGCTTTCGATGGACATGTTTTACCAGTCGTTGGTAATGTTTGTGTTGTCTCCATTGTTGTCTGTTGGCTGTCACCACCTCTGTCACGGTTCCGACTGTCTGTTCTCATGGTCACTGCATTTATTGCATCACAGTCGTTTATCTGAATTAAGTCAAGGTCCAGACATGACTGCAAACTCAGAAGTGGAACAACATTGGCACGCACAACAACGAAACGCATCTGTCTCTTTGTTCCCTTGCGGTGAACTTGCAAACGCCCAGTCCTATCGGTTTCACTACCGACTTGTTGTGCATGACGAGTCTAATGTTCGTGTTCTCCAACTTGCTGCATGAGTGATCTGCTGTTGCACATACGTAGTCCTGATATGACAGGATGTCCACTGATGACCCTGTGTCCATGTGAAACGACACATTTGTTTTGCCATTTATTGTCAGTGTTACGTGTGCTTTCGTCTTACGTTCACTGCCCACTGTGTATATGATCGCTTGTTCGACCAACTGATGAGTAGCTTCACTTCTGCACATCTTAGCGAAGTGATTTAGTTTTCCGCACACATGGCAGGTGGCGCCACGTGCAGGACACTTGTCCTTCCCCTTTGCATGTATACCACCACACCTGCTACATCCTGATCGTCCCTCACCAGAAAGTTGTGCATACCTTTTATTGGTAGGTGTGTACTTGCTAGTACTCGAACGTCTAGATCTGTTGTACTTTCTTGCAGGATTGCCATAATTTGCATTGTATGGGCTTGCAGCTGGTAGCTTGACTGGCGCCGCCTTGTGTCGAACTAAGTGAGTGGTCATTTCTGTACTTATTTCTTGTGCACGTGTGTGTGTCACTTGTAATGTTTTCAACATGGCAACGCAAGTTTCCAGATTTAGGTCTTCCTTTGCAAGTAACTTTTCTCTTGCTTTATCGTCCTTTATACCTATGACCAACCTGTCTCGAATCAGTCTCTCTCTCAAAGTCCCAAAATTACAAGTGGCTGACAGCTTGTATAGCGCTGTTATATAGGCTTCCACCGTCTCACCTGCATTTTGCGATCTGTTGAAGAATCTGTATGATTCATAGGTATCATTGGTCTTGGCAATGCAGTTGTCATCAAATTTCTGTATGACGATATCGATCTTATTCCTGTCTTCGTCCTCTTGCCACCAGAATGTTTCATATAGATCTACTCCTTCCGTACCTAATACGTTCAGAAACGCAGCAACTCTGCCCTCGTCGTCTTCTTTCGCTATTTTCATCGCTG